>JAQFZX010000421.1:0-61173 GCA_034682405.1 Hydroisotoma schaefferi | reverse complement strand
TGCCTCCCTACCTTTGTATGTTGAAGCCCTATCTTGTCCATGTTAATATAATTCCTAATTTTTCCTTCTATAGAATAATATACTCCTGGGGCATTATTTCGGGAAATACGGTAGTTGTAAAGGTCATAAGGGTCACCTAAACGGGGGGCGGAAGTTGGTACTTTATTGATATGTTGTATGATTTCCATTTCCAGGCCCAGATGTCAAAATGTCAGAAACTTTTTGACGGGGATTATACTGAGGTTTATTTACACGGATTAGGAAACTCAATACCGAGAGCGATTAATGTGGCCCTGGAGTTGAAAAAATTCTATCAAGGGACCCTCGACTATTCTGCTAATACTTCTACGATTAAACTTATTGGTGAGCTAAACATGACATTTATGAGGTATTTAAAAGGGATTAATCAATGGGGAATTGTGTAAATTATTACATTTTTAAATTTTTAGACGATTTAATCCCCCTTACCGAGTCAACTCCACCATCTCAGCAATCGAGAAAAGTATCTTGCGTTGACATCAGACTCTTTCGAACCGTAAAGATTCCTTAAATCGTTTTAAGGAGCGAGTTCAGGAAAAAGTAAAATAAGTAGCCTTTTTTACGGTCCAAAAAATGTTTTTCACCCTCCAAGAACTGTCCAATTGGTTGGGGGTCACAGCATATGAAATATGCGTTTGGGTCATCTCCCTTACAATCTTTTCAGTTCTTCTCTCATTTAAGATGGATACGACGGATTCTGACTTAAGTTGGTGGATAGTCTTTGCCCCTTTATTTGTCGGTGATGCTTTAAACGCGTACTTTGTGACTACCGTGTTTATTCGAATGTACATTAAGAAAAGGGTGAAGCCTGCTACGTTGAGGTTCCTTTGGAGTCTCCTTCAACTCTTTTTAGTCTTTTTGTTTGAATTTTTACTCTGTTGGAAATTGACTGATCCAAATCATTTCGAGTTTTCTGAAGTTATGGCTCCTTTATTTATTCTTTCTCAGTTTGTCATGATAAGAGCCTGTCAACTTCATTAGACGTGTAGTAGAGGGTAGATCGTATAACTTAAAAACAATGAAGTTTTACTATATAAATAAAAAATTCAGCCTTTATTTTTGAATAAACATGCATTCAAAGTTTATATCCATGAAAATTATTGGTGATTTTCAATAGTTCAACATTTATATATTTATAACACATATACATCTAGATTAGCAAGGAATTGTGAGATCAGTTTGGTTTCGCCTTACACGGGCGTAAAAACTCTTGGCCTCGTTCATGTATCCATTTGTTAGAAACTGTATGTGTATCAAATTATTGTAATTAGAGCAAATTCTAAAGGCATTTCAAAAAGGAGGATACGAATCTTACCCCATTTTGATCCAATAAGCACAGGACAAGCTGCATGTTTTGTTTTGAAGTTTCCTGTGCCTTCCGATTTCAAATTATACCAAAAAACTGCGGAGCCCTTTTCAGGCCAAATACTTAGCTTTAAACTGGGAAAAACGGTGGCACCACCCCCTTCAACATTACTCATATAAAACATCAATGTAGCAATGCGATTTCCATCTCCCTGCCCTAAGAAATTTGCTGATGGGGCAGTCTATAAAATAGATAATCAAATCAAGATAAATGCTCTCTTTTAAAATTACAAAAAGATCTAGATATCCTTTGTACTTTTCATAATCTTCTTACATGAGCAAAATCAAAGTGTGGCAAGTACATTCCTCCAATGCCATAATTAGCGACCTGAAGCTCCTCAGCCGTTTCCATGTTTAGACCTGTAATCGAACCAATTCGCTGATTTACCTTTTCTACCACTGCATGATCTTCATCGATTAGCCAGGCTGATTTACTAACTCGAGCTTGGGAATGTTCACTCTGTCCTGTGGCAGTGTTAACTACTGTAGCTGTTTTAAACTAAAGTTGTGAAAAAGTAAAATATTTTGAACCTTAGCTTCATATTCATTAGTCCTGATCAAGCAAAAGTAGAACATTAACTACTCACATTCGGAATGGCCAATCCCTTAATAACTGAGATCTCACTGTCATATAGAACTTGGTAAAATTTCCACATCTCCGGATCTCTGCTAATTTGTTCCTGCTTAATAGGACCAATAAAGTAGTACGGGTTGCTCCGGTTAGAATACGTACATTTTAGTTCCGGATCCTTTGAGGATTGGTCCATAAATTCACCTCGGCATAAGGACTCATAAGTCTGTAACATTTCTCCATAGCTTTTCTGTAAAATAGAAGCAGAAAGCGTCGTACAACTATAAAAAGATTAAAGCAAATGATATTGGAACTTTATGACGGGTTTAAACTGACCTCATCTTCATCTACTTCCTGTCCCTGAGCCATTTTCGCAATCTCATCAATAAAAGAGTCCAACTCTATTCCAGTCATTTCAGCCAGAAAGTTTTTCCCAATTTGCATAGTCTTGTCTATTTGTTCTGCCCAGTTGAGATACTCTAGTATTTCCGAACGCTTCACTTTACTAACAACCGTTTTCGATAATCCTTGCTGAGAGCTTCGAAGTTTTGAATCCCTAGAGATTCCCATTTCCATGCTGCTGTTTGTAAGATTGTTAAAACTAAGTCCCCTTAAAAGCTCTTCATGTTGATCAAGCTTGTTTAAAGCCGCAGTCATCCAGGATATTGCATAAGGGTAGTTCCTACTTTGGTAGTTTTGCTTCCCGATTTCGAAACAGTCGTCAACTTTCAACGAAATACAAAATAGGATTACCTACACATTTTAATATTGCACCCCAATATAATTTAATAGCTAACCAGATAATTTGACAGTACAATGTTGAGAGTTAATGCATCCCTCAGCTAATAAGTCAGTCTTGAGTTTATAAGTATCCTGCAACCTTGTCAATGCTGTGGCAGCCCCCTTAATATCTTCGTACGTTGGAAACCTACTGTTCTCGTCTAGATTTTGCATCAGATTGCTCAGCTCTATGCAAAAAATGTATCATCCAACTCTTCTTAAACTCTTTAAGCTTATCATTATTGCTTTGCTCGTCTGATAAGGCATATCGCTTACCTTTCGTATTTGACTTATCCAAAGCAGTGACTAGAAGGTCGGCCAGATCCATACTGAGGCCTTTTATAACCAAAAATGCATCTAGGGGATTTGAAAAGCTGTCTTTCATCTCATCCTTTTCACAACCTTTGTGGATCATTCCTAAACCTGTAGATCCCTTGAACTTGTTTCTAATTTCTTCCAGTCTTATCTCTTCTTTTTTCAAGTAATTTTGAATCCCATCCGAAACAGCCTTTCTCAGAGTTGTCAACCCTTCAAGTTCAACCTGAGCTGTGAACATTTCTCCCACGGCTATCTCGTAATTTAATAACTCCACGAGCAAGAGTACTGTTACCATTTTTAGTTTCCACATATTAAAAACCTTTTTTCTGAACCTTTTATGTCCACCGTACCGTACCGTTATGCACTTCTTCGTACAATGAGTCTTTACTCTTCACAACTTGTGGGTAACCATCTTAAAACCACGAACGACCTAGTAATGGATTCCTTTGAAAATAAAATGTGAAATAACAGGATGACGAGAAGGTTGCATGAGACATCGATTCCCAAAATGAATCTTCTACCATTAAGATCGCGATCGACTATACCACTGCGTATGCTTCTTATGCCTTACTAGATTGTCACTTAAGGATGTAGTAATGTTAATTAGTTTATACCTACGGGTTGTCCCGGCTAATTACCTAGCTCAAGCTCGGTCTCTAAGTAAGATATCGCATTCGCATCATCATTCCAAATCCAAATGCATAGGTTTGTTGGTAAGTTTCTAGGAACGATCAAGCATAAAGCTTGCTTCGGTAGACCTTCCTCCTGTTGTCTCATACGTTTCGATAATTGACACCTGTGTTAATATTATTTCTTCATTTGATGATTATGAGTACGTGTCCGAATGCCCAGTCAAACAGTAATCATTAGTATGTCACACTCGGTCTGTCTTTATATTTCAACCTACAGTTTCATTGACGAACTTTAACTCTTAATGAAATTGTATTGTTACTTGCGAGCACAACAATTACTCTGTAATGCGGACCTAAATATGTGACAAACGTAGACCTCGAAATTGTAACCTTTCGTAAGGAATCAGAAGCAAGCTCATGTAAAGTTTCGGAGAGACTGATCCAACTTTGAAGATAATTTTAAGCTAAACTCTTAACTTAACTTGTTGAAATGGAGCTACAGCGTTTAATATTTCTTTCTACACATCTAAGTATCACTTCATTTTGCCGTGTTTTTATAAGCAAAGCATGCAAAATGGTATAACTCTGATTATACAGACAGCCAAGAAGTCCACTATACCGTGTACAATTGCTAAAAGAACGCTCTTTTAATCAACTATAAAGTTTATTTTATGAGCTTGCATGGATTGCGTTTTTAGGTGTAGATAGTGGTACAAGTTTATATTTAAAGCATGAAAAAATCCCGTTAAGTGCAAAGAAAATATTGCATTTGATTTGAACGGATAACAATAGAATCAGAGAATCCTATCCTATATCCCATCGTTGTTGTCCACACTTGAAACATGAAGCAATAATAGGGTGGCTTGCTGGGTTTATAAAAGTTTGACGATGGGAAACCTCTCATCTTCTTTTGTTCATCTTGACTTTATCTCAAGACTTTACAAACCTAAACCATAGCAAGCCGGTCATTTAATGCTTGGATGATCTAAAAAGCTATCAAAGTAGTAGATTAAACGATGGAACAAAACAAACCAATGCAATGCTTGCAAAGGATATACTGTTAAAATTTGTACAATACATTCTAAAAAGGTTTAGCACGCAAGGAGCACAACAGCAAGGTATACACCATTTTTCAAAACTAACTTTTTCTCGGATTGACTAGGCTTGACGGATGGCTGGTATTTTGAGTCTAACCGTTGAAATGCATTGTACTATTTAGTAGTATTCGGGATCTTAGTCAATCCAGTGTACTTTACTGGTATATTGTTTTGAATTTATAGTTAGTAGTCAGTAGTAGCTTGCTTAGCTTTAATTAAGTGTCATCGTTTACTTTATGTGTGATTTGTGGACATCAGAGGCTTTTGGTCTCTAGTTCATGGTCCTGTAGACTTTTTATTTCCTGAACTGCAACCACGGAACGATTACTGCAATTTGCTAAATTTGCGGAGGTGTCATTTACAGTTGATCGTGCGTAGTGAGAAGGGTATTTATTTTTTACTGCATGATCATTCTACCATTTAATTTCGTCTTTAGAAAAATAAACGAATCTTAACCGTGTTCCGGTGCGTGCGGTTTACAACTATTTACTTTTTAAAGACGTTTTAAATGCATGATATAGCCTGCATAGTCTTATAGTTGTAAGAGGCATGAATGACCATAAGTCTCATAATTAGCCTGACTTACTTGAAGTGTAATGGATGCCGATGAATGATCATTAGATTGTGCTGACTCATGTGGACTTTTGAATTTTCAGTCTGTCCGTCTTGTATTCACGTAACAATCAAGATCGATTACAGTTACGTACAATAAAGGGACTTGAACGTGGGAGAATAGAGGATTGACTTCAAATGTGACGGACATTCCATTGAATTCAGATGATGTGGTGTGAATCAATAGATTGTTTGTCAACTTTTATGCATAGATTCATGCTGATACATTGCTTACTAACGATAGTTCATGCATTCAGTATGAAATTGGGCGTCTTATGTTTAAAAACCGTTTGACAGATATTCTGTACAGTAGAGACGTATTGTCACAGCTTAAGTTAGCTGGCTAGCTTAAATATGAGCATGATGATGCAAATTACAGTGACAGTGCCATATTCATATGTACACCTCGACCGATGTCAAGTAGTCGACCAAAATAATCTGATTTTTAACAACTCGAAATGTAAAAATCTCATTATGCTACGTTACGTTGAACTCAACTTCTCAACTATATTTGGCCTCTTTGTAAATTAAACGCTAGAAGATCTTCTTATAAACCGTCCGACAGTTCCTAATGAATTTTCTAAAAATACAACCACTAATTCTACATCGATGAGCCGTTCATTTATTTTAAAGTTGTTGGTTGTTGATACATGAAAGAATTCATCTATTTAACAAAACACCCACAATTCTGAACTACGCCTCATTTCATAAATAGTAACGTAAAACATCACAAAGGAAGCAAACCCAAACCAACCCAACTTGTGTTTACAACTAACAGCAACTTTTATAATTTCAACCACATGCAAGAGTAAAACTAATTTCGTGGGGAATTCCCATTATTCGGATTACAAACATCAAGCCACTTAGTGAGTCGGTAGGCCATATACTCCGAGAAAATCGAAGGGAGCTGCGTTCCAAAATAATTGATCATGTTCTGACAGATAGATGGATTGCGACCATCGCTCATTGCCAGAAAAAGAGTAGGAAACTCTTTTACCGTGTCAATTCGTACGTTGCATTTGAAACTCCAGATTGCTCTTCTGGAAGGTGTTTTTCCCCATCCAGTAATCCCATCTAAGACCGCTCTGGTCACAGCTTCTTCCTTTTCGAAAGGATTTGTTAAAATTACTGGCATCTGCAAAAACAAAATGGTAAAGGATGTGGTTAAGATTGCTGTATTTTCAAAAAATTAAGATATTTTATGGATTCGCCATCATTAGGAATTACTTCAGATGCGCTTTTTGAACTCTGTGCTTCCTTAGCGCACCTTCCAAATTTCTCCTGGGCAGCTAATGAAGCTCTAATAGCTCGACGGTTACGCCAGATCTTTTGATATCCATGAACTTTCATGACTTGACAGTAATTTTTACATGCACTTTTGGGAATCTTGTTGAATTTCATCCTCAGAAGATCTGTCTTCTCCTTCTCGGTAAGAGGACGTCGGGGTGATATTTTGCTCGGGATTTCTTCACGCTCACGATTGGCAGAGGAAAGAAGTTTCTCAACTTCTCTGCGAGCATCATCTGGTTCGTCGTCAGATCCTTCCTTAACCCAGTTCTCATCATCCATTTCCATATCTTCATCTACATCACTCGAACCGTTCTGCCAAAAGTCGTCCGATATGTTGCAGTCCGAGAGAGATATGCTGATGGACTCAGAGGATTTATTGAGCTGACTAGCTGGGAAGTATTCACTAAACATTTTAGTTATATCCTGGAACTTTTGTTCCGTTTCTTGCACCTTGTCTGAGGCAGCATGAAGATAGAAACTTCGACCCCAAACAGACCAAATAAAATCCCTCATGAATACGATTGCGAGAATTTTTAGTCGGTCCCTCACTCTACCTTCTCCAGAAAAGCAACAGCAAGCGTTGATGAAGGCCTCCCGGAAGCGCTTGTTCACTTCAAACTTCATCATTTTTGAGACAACAATAGTAGAATCACTTGCTGGTGTAGTTCGACAGGAAAGGGCAAGGTTCAAATTGTTTGCCCCTTTCAAGCCATCGGCAGCTTGCACTAGGTTGGCTTTCTTAGCCACGGATGAGTATGATATGACAGTACCAGCAGAATCAGGATGAGAATTGCTGCAATATGGAATACCATCGATTTCGCCCTCCTTGTATCCTGAGTCTTCACTCATGCTTTTGCTGACTTCCGATGATGGAACAGAATCCACTCTTCTTAGTAGGCTTTTGACTTGTGGAAACAAATTCATTATTCTAGGATTTGAAGCCAACAACTCCGACTTGATACAGGAAGCGGTTTCCCTCATCACGGTTTGGAGTTCAAGCAATGTAGCTTCATCAATAGCGTAAGCAATATTCGCACACTGATTGAAAGGATGCTGCACTACGAGGGGTCGGGAGAGGTCCAATCCGTTGTTAAAAGCACGGACCTTATAAGAATGCAAACTGGACGGCAAACCTCCCTCGAATCCAGGCTGGAAAAGGCTTCTTGGCAGTAGTTCTCCAATGTAAGAACAAACGACATAATTGCTTAGCTCAATAGCTCCAAACGCATCCAAACATTCCCCTAATGAAGCAAGTACTGCTTTGGTCCCGGATGTGCCAAAAATTGACTTGTCTCCCACGAACTGCTGCTCGACAAGTGTAATCTCATCCAAATGGGGCGTTTTTCCCCTTGAGCGAAGATAAGCCTCGGTCTTCAAAAGATCTCGGACAAAAGAAACGTCCCATCCATCCACGTAATACGGCTGATGTTGAGCTTGTCCGGTTGAGGAAGACAAAATACTATCAGATCGGACACTAAAATCCCCCAAATGCTGCATAACATAAATGGAAGGGATGATATTTTTTCTGATCAGGTACACCATGGCAAACTGCGTCAATATCATATACGTTTCGGGATGATCCTGACTAAATCGCCTTGCACGCGCAAAGTAATGAAGGAAACGCAAGAAAGGGAGAACCCGAGCGTCTAGAGACATCAAGTATGAAAGCAAGGATGATACATTTGCTGACATGGCTGCGGCTGGATCAAAGCTGATCCGACTTCTGACTCCTGTCTTCTTATGAAAGAAGTTTATTCCTTTCACGATTTTTTCCCGACCGACTTCATAAGCATCAACTGGGATCGTTGCTATCTCGGTTCCAAATTTATCATACAATGGAAGGACCGTTTGATTTTGCAGGACGTACAATATCTGCATGATATTTGCTTGATATTCAGGGGTCATGTAGCTTGACTCAGTGGAAGCTGATGGATAGTTTAAGTTATGAAAAGGATCTACATAAACTTCAAAGATTCCATCGTTTTCTTGAAACCCTTCAAGTAATGGTATCATAGGGTAGATGTACACTTTTGGGAAATTTTGGTGAATGATGTACGCTAGATCACGCAAGACTGATTTGCGATCTTCGATATCGCTTTTTCCCAAACTTGAATCCCTTATCAGAGCTCCAAACTGCTGAGAAATTCCGTCATGGACAACTGAAGAAGTTATTTCAACATGGCGGATGAAGAATTGCTGGTCTTCTTCATCGTATTTCCCATCCAGGTCCATCAAAATGATCCCTGTAAGGAGAATAAAAGTATACATATAATTTTGTCAGCAAATTCTCAATGAAAGACTACACAATTAGTGCGATAACAATTCATGTAGTTACATTCAATGGCTGAAATATGGCTTCGTCGTCTAATCCGAACGGTTCTGCCAAAACATACGTTGCTTCCAGCAGTATTAATCACTTTCTCGACAGTCTCACTGCAAAAAAGAGTTAAACACTTATTAGTATCGAAAAGATTAAAATGCTCTGCAAAAAGTTAAAATCATACATTAAAACAATCCGTTAGATCAGATTATTACCGTAGGTCGTACTGAATGACTGCAAATCGCTTTCGCGGATCCAAAATGATATCTGTGATGAGTCCAAATTGCAAGAAATGCTTGACAAAACGATACGGTTCATTCACAAGGAAATAGTTGATTTCAGTGACGACAATCGTCCTTTGGTTAATGTCATTTCCCCAAAGGATGAACACAGGAACTGCTAGAGCCACTTTATTCGGTAACGGTGACGTAACAGGTACATCAGCAACCTTGCGTCGACAGCTCCGCTCTTGATGGAGTTCACCCAACAAATGATCTTGCCAACAGGCTATGGAACTGAATGCCAGCTCACAAACTTCACAAGTGACTTTCATTTTGAAACGGGATTAAAACCGTCCAGGTCACCAACACACTCTGGATCTGGAATAAATTAATCATATGCAATTACATAACGGTTTTTTCTGTTCAAACTTTTAATTACAGGATAAGTGACGAAACCATCGTTTTAACGACGCAGTTACTAACGCAAGTGCAATTGTAGTTCGAGCCAAGTAATACTATGTGGTAATGTGAATACCCAGCACGCGGTTTTGTAAAACGTATCGTTTTTTATGGAAATCATAGAATGGAAATGCAAGGCATCGTTTTTTTCAGAAATCATAGAATGGAAATGCTTATCTCGATCGAACGCGTCAAGTTAAGATAAGATGTGAAATTTCAGCAGGAATATAACAAAAATACGTCTGCGTAGCCTTAGAACGCTAGCTGACTTATAAATGCATTTCGATGGCGTCCTTTCCTTTCATGTTGTCGTAGAACAAAGAAAGAACCACTTAGAAATAACTCAAACTCGACCTAAATTTTAATAGTTAAAATAGATTAAAAAAAACCTTATCAAACCCTCCAACTACCTACCTGGGTTTCGCAAAATACTTGCATTAAATACCAGCGTCTCCCTTTGCCATATTTACCTTAATTAACTGCCCAAAACCTTCCTTTTCTTACCTAATTAAAGGTATAAAACCTTTCCGGAAATGCTTTCAACAGACTTTAAATTGAGCGTGATCCTTATTCAAAAGCTGGAACGTCCAAAAATGGACATTTTTTGTAAACAAAATCGCCGTCGGAGCGATTTTCCAGTATAAAAAGACCCTTTTCTTTACCTTTCTTTCTTCCGATTTCCGACAAAGCTGCATACGTACGTCTTAATTCTTCCGGTTCTAGACTCAGAATGACACGATTCCAGTAAAAGTCCGGATTGACCTTCATCACTTTTGGTCAATAAAAAGTTCATGACCGAGGAAAACAAGGTGGAAAACTTGAGGATATTTAGTAGACGGCGCAGGATTTATGGAAATAAAGTCATAAAGTGCACGTTTTTCTGCTTTTCTCCTGCATTTAAAAAAAAACATTTAGAAAAAAGAAACAAAGGACAAACCGAACGAGAACTTTAAGAAAAGTTCATTTTCCTCGTGTGACCTTTCCTTATTTATACCGATTCATATCTCATATGACATCGCTGGTGGGTTATTGTATAAACCATTGACCCTAAATCCTCGCCCAGACACCGCGGGTTATATCTTATATGCGTTGGCGCAACCACAAGCGGGTACGAGGGTGCATTTGTGCCCCCTAGAATCCCCGATAAGCCCTATATGTACATGTTAAGCAGGCCAACCCGCTAAGCCACACCCATTCATACCCTGTAATGCTATTTGTACCCCCTGGTACCCACACCCCCACCCTCGTGGTTGCGCCTATGCTTATAAGTATAAAAAACATGTTTTAAAGCATATGTAACATGGGATAGATACCCCTTGTAACATGTAAAGGATGGGTGTGCGGCATAATTAACGAGAGCGGTGTATGAGCGAGGATTTAGGGTATTATATTTTTGAAATTTTCATGATTTTATTTTGAAACGCTCAGAATAGTTCACATATTTCCTGATGGATAATCTTTAGTAGTAACTGGCATAAAAGCACTTTTGGGCTGAATTTAGTGCGATAGTAACCAACTATTACATTTTAAAGACACGACACGACATAACGCTGATGATTATGAATGCTGAAACTGGAAACTGGATGAGATGATTTGATAAAAAAAAGGACACGTACATGCTGGGCTGGCTAAGGCTGGCTGTGGCTGTACAATTTACAATGTACGATATGGATATAGTAACAAACAATATATTGACATCTCTTGCGAATTTGGTAGGTCTCATTACATTATGTGATAATGCATACAATTATGATCACACGACGATGATCACATCTCATGCAAAGTTTTTAAAAATCATGCTTAACCTTTGTCTGATTTACGGATTAAATATGGACACAAAGCATCATGCATGCCACTGAATGAGATCTCAATCGATAAACCTATTGTTTGACTATACAAGATGTCATGCATTTTTGAGCATTACATAATTCCAAAAAGTGGAAGTTACGAGCAGGGACATGTCTTCGTCATAAAATAGAAATCCATACGAATTTTGGTTAGTCGCTTGTCGCTTCTAGTCGGTTACTTCAAAAACTTATTTTAATTCCTCCGATTCAAAATGATATCACGGCTGTTCATAGCTTTCAGTGTTTTCACAATAATTCATGTAAGCTGGTGCAATTTTGATTAAAGTTCTGATGCATAAATAAATACTCATATTATTCATATTTGCATTTAAATTTTTTACCTTTAGCGTTCAACATCTTTAAACTATTTCTTATAATGCCAATATTTCCAGGCTATACCTGTACCAAGTTCTGACACAACAGAAGGTTCAAGTTCTACTAATTCCAGTATTGTAGAATACGCTGTAGCAACATTCGGCGCTGGATGTTTCTGGGGCGTGGAACGTTATTTCGAGAAGAAATTTGGAAATGAGTTAAATTCCAGTAAAGTTGGTTACATGGGGGGCCCAAAGGCCAACCCGACATATGAAGACGTTTGTACTGGAACTTCAGAGCATGCCGAGGTCGCCCAATTTGTGTATGATCCTACTTGGGTCACTTATGAGGAACTTGTTCTTTACTTTTGGAGAATTCATGACCCAACTACCCTTAATCGGTAAGATCGATACCCACCGTGACCCTGTACTGGGGTCGCTGATGATGGGTTTGAAGCGTTTGGCACGGCATATTTAAATTGTAATTGATAGTTTGAAGGAAAGTCATCACATCTTACTAATTCATAGTCATATAATCATACCAATACGACCGCTGCTGCATGGTATATTCACTTGCATTGGCTCAACCACTGGGGGTAGGAAGGAGGGCACACTGTACCCCCTGGTTTTCAACTCCCTAAAATTCCCGATAGGCCCTATCCTTTACATGTTAAGTAGGCCCCGCCCACCGCCGCTTAGCCACACCCCTTCTTATCCTTTAATGATATTTGTACCCCCTCGAACCCCCTCGTGTTTGCTTGCATGATTTGCATGACGAACTCAGCTAAAATGTCTATTAATTCTGCAGACAAGGGAATGACCATGGAACTCAGTATAGATCGGTCATCTTCTACCACAATGAAGAACAAAGGGTTATCGCTGGAAAAATATTGGAAGTAGTCAAATCTAAGTTTGCGGATCCAATTACAACGGCAATTACACCAGCAGCTGTATTTTATGAGGCTGAAAAAGATCACCAGGATTACCTACAGAGGTTTCCAAACGGTTATGACAATCATTACCTTTATTGGTGATGATCTGGTATTCCTTAAAATATTTAGTTCAAAATTAAAATGAACTACTTTGAGGTGCTTTCCTTACATGTGTATTTCAATTGGTACTTCAAATGTTGAAAAATAAATTGATTATTCTAAAATCTTGCAAGTGACAAAATCACAATGGGCCTACAAATGCACACGACTATTTTTTTAATGCTTCACCGTCTTATTTATGAACTCAATAAAAACGCATTCCATAAAAATATATATTGGGTCTTATATAGCCATATTGTTTTTATGAGAAATTTCCAACGAAAGAATTCAGATTCCCAAGTTTATTCAATCAAAATACAGATCAGTGTGCAATTTCTTTTAATATCTCTTCAAGTATCTGCAATAACATCAAACCTTATCGTTGTGATATTTCCTAACTGTCCTTCAATAACATCCAGAGGACTTAGAGGTCCCAATCCGTCTGGTGTACCCGTTAAAATGACATCATACGGCTCCAAAGTCATGTACTTGGATATATAGGAGATGAGGGTCGGAACGTTAAAAATCATTCCATCCGTGTTATCAGACTGGACCACGTTTCCATTCACTTTACAGGTTAGATGAACATCGTTTGGATTAGGGATTAAGCTCTTTGGAATGAAATGACCAACTGGACAAGCGGTATCGAACCCTTTACCAATTTCCCATGGGCGGTTAGATGCAATTGACGTTTTCTAAGCAGATAACCCAAAATTAGATCATAATTTACTTCCACTTCCAACTAATTGAGCTTGTAAATTACCAAAAATTCCTTCGCAGTCATATCCAATGCTAAGAAGTACCCAGAGACGTGATCAAGTGCTGTAGCTACTGGTACATTTTTACCAGTTTTTCCTATAACCACTCCAAGTTCCAGCTCATAGAAAATGGTTCCAAGGGATGTTGGAAGCTTCATTAAAAAAAGTATAGCAAAACAAAAATACAATTTTAATATAAAAGCAAAAATAAAACCAGAAATAAACACGAAAGGAATATTATTATATTTTACTTTAATTTTTTGGCCTTCTTGAATGAAAGATGTGCTCGGTTTCAAAAACACAATGGGCTCCTTTGGAATTTCCAACACTTTTGTTAGTTCTGACTTCTTCCATCTAATACAAAAAATCATAGAGCTTCTTTCAAAGTTTTCGAAGTAAAGGAACGTATCATATAGATAGAACTATGTACTGTTAAAAAAACCTGTAATTTCTCCCAATTCCAATAATTTTCTTGGTATATTGAGTAAAATTTTCAAAATCAAGATCTGAGTTTGTCTCTACCGTTTCACTTCCGGAATTTTTAGCATTCTCACAGACACTTTTGGAAGCATCGTCGCAATGACAGCAAAACCAATTGTAAGGGTCGCTGGAGTTCTGTTTATTCATACCAAAACAATGCTTTATTCCATGCATATTCGAACCCATGTGTCGACTTAAATTCCTAAGATAAGTTACCCATTTAAAGTACGACATGCTATCCTCCAAATCTAGAGAATGCTGCTGATTACTAGACGTCGCAAGTTTCCATAAGCTCAAGGTGCAGTTTGGCTTTACGGCTACGGACAAAATCTCTTTATGAGGGTCCAGAATCGCCACAGTTCCAGGAAACACAGCGTTCTGAGACGCTTGTGAATACTTCCATCCTGAGTATAAAGCTGCACAATGGGAATGGGATGGGGTCTTTATTGGAGATGAGCATCGGCAAATCGCAGATTTAACTTTTAGCGAATTCGTAAAGTTTCCAATAGAAGATAGGTTCTCATCACAAGCCCCTTTAAATTTTGCTTCGGTACATGTAAAAATTCCGCAGCTATTTCCAAGTTTTAATGACTTAACCCCATCCGGATCGTTTATTATCAAGGATAAGTCGTAAATGATTCCAGAATCTTTAAGGGCTGCCAAAGGTTCTCCTTCAAAGTCTGCTTGAGGATATAATTCGCACATGCTTTCTTGCGATTGTGAATCCACCCCATTTTCTGAGGCTAGTAATAATAACGCTATTAATGGGAAGTAAAGTGGACTACACAACCGTGAAATTAAGTTAGACATTTAAAATGTAATTTCTAGTTTAAAACATAGATAACGTTTTTTCACATCTAATAAACGATTAAAATGGGAAAGTTTCACAATGAAAACGGGAACATCACTCAATAAATATGCTTGAGCATTTAAAAGCACAGTCAGTCTAGCAGGCGTATTTATGCTTTTCAAACAATTGTAAATGATCATGATGCAAATTATAGCAATGTATTATAATATCAACTGCCATATTTCAATACAAATTATGTAAATTGTTATTGTCAACCCTATCACAGAAGGAAATCATTAATTTAATCAAACATTTACGATCAACTTTAGTTATAGCAAGGTTCAAGCTTTAGAGATACAGTTTGTCTAAATAAGATAAAATTTAGATGGTAATATATTCCCCTTTCGTTTGGCCGGCCAGGCGACCCTATGAATTATGAAGCAACCCGAGGTATTAAGCATTAAAAGAAGCATTAGCATTCATTATTCTATTCCTAAGGAGTAATTATTGTTTAAGGCCAAATAAAGCATACGCAGTACAACAATAACCCTTGTTTAATGTTTTTTCCAAATGTGGACTGTTGACTGTTGTCAGATCATGTAATAATTAATCTGTATTCTTCATTAAAATTTACTGTATTCAATTTTTTGGACCCTTCTAATAACCTAAATTTATTTGTTTTTCTGAACTGTTTTTGTAATAAAATATCTGAAGAAATCTTGTAATTATCTGTACATTGAAGACTAAAAAAGAGAAAGTCAACTCAATTTGAAGTAAACAAGTTCAAGGGAAACTTCTTT
Organism: Hydroisotoma schaefferi; assembly: GCA_034682405.1. NCBI lineage: Eukaryota > Metazoa > Arthropoda > Collembola > Entomobryomorpha > Isotomidae > Hydroisotoma > Hydroisotoma schaefferi. Next base: position 45,449 of record JAQFZX010000421.1, on the reverse strand, counting down.
AGTCTAACAAACCGTTTGTTTGTGCATATGTCTGCCCAGGATAAATGCTATATGAAACATTTTAGGTTAAAATGAACCGGAATTGAATGACAAACCTAACCACTGAAAGCAAAATCTGTCCCATTCCGGGGCTTCATCTTCATCCTTGCTTGCATGGCTTTATTTTACAATATAACTTATCTATCAATTAAGCTACCTTTTCGTGTTTTGATACATTAAGCTGTCAAGTAAGCAAGGATCCTTTGGATGTAATTTCTTTTCTTTAAGGGATCTTTTACCTGGAAAACCTTGAGACACTTTTTTACACTTTCATTTTTAGGATAATATAATTCAGATATACCTAATGAGCCAACTTACCGTTCAGGTTGGTTATCTATCCCTACCATATTTAATGAAATGACTTTTGAAGCTTTGTAAAAGAATCTTAATCTTATTGCAACTTGATACAATGAACAATAGCAAGCGGCCTACTTCTTACATTGAGACTTTGAGACAGCCCTCAAAATAGGGACCTTTTGGGTTGTTTTTCGGGTATCATATCATCGGATTCAATATCCACTAGCTAGACCTTTCACGATGCCAGTATTTAAAGAAACGCACCAGGATGTCAACTCAACATTTAATTTTCACTCTTTCTTGTTGGAAGTCGTTCATTAAAAAACAATTTCTGAATTTCAAAATAATGAGACTTTTTTTCTTAATCGTCGGCCTCGCCGTCTCAGCTCTTGGGCAACAGCAATACGTCTTCCCAGCAGGCCAATATGGTTCAGGTCTTGGTCTAGATGTGACCACTACTGCTCAGCAATACCTAGTTGGACCCGGACAGCTACCTTCGACCCGAATACCACTGTATTCGGGCCAAGTCCAATATCCGCAAACGGGTCTTTTCAACCAGGTACCCTACCAGTACCAGTACCAGCAACAACCGAGTCCAACCCCTTACATTTACCAGCAACAACCGATTCCTGCCCCGTATATTTACCAGCAATATTTACCAGGATATGAGCAACCCATTCCTATTAGGGTTGGTGTAAATGGCCTTCCTTATCCTGGAGTGGGTAAGCTACTTGTGTATTTAAAAAAAAAAATTGTATTTCTTATTTTTACCAAATACTAAAATTGCATAGGTCCAGAGTACTTTAACCCACTGCTCACCACTACTACCACCATTGAAAAGGAAGTTGACGTTGTTAAAAAAACTGGTACGTCTCCTATGATTCATACAATTGCAAAATTTGACTTTGATTGCAATTTGATTCGCAATTGCAGTATTCCGCTATACTGGCTGAATTGAAAAGTATCTTAATGAATGGAATCAAATCGGAGATATAATTCGTAAGAGCACATCTAATGCATTTTACCAACATGAAATACAGTTCCCGTGGGGGAGGAAGTTGTAAAAGAAACAATACTGGAGCCTGAGGTCCAGTACCTAGAACCTGGAGTATTAACTGGAGCTATCCCCTTATCTACGATGGACGCTGCTCTACTAGGTCTCGAGCACGCCAATCAAGGTCACTACGAGAAGTACTTTTACGGAAGAGTAAGCCATATATTTACAGTCAGACGCTGCTACTCTAAATTCGGAGTATTTTTGCTTGGTTTTATGTCTCAGTCGGATTGGGATAGTATGCCTTTTGAACGATCTAAAGACGCCTAACATACAAATTATTTAATTTAGAGTGCCAATTCTGCTGAAAAGGTCACCGATAAGGTAGAGATACCTGCGGACGCTGACGCTGTCGGCTCAGATAAGGCCAGATCAGCGTTGTCAAGCATCTCCGTTCTTCCTCGATACTCCAACAGAGTGGTAGGGACACAACAGAAACCCTTTAGCGTTAACAAACGGAAGCACTACGAGATCTACGTTTATGAATAAGTATTTTTATGCGCTATTGTAGCCATATTCTTATCTTAACTATTAATTACCGTGTATCCTCGAATAAGGACCGGGGCTACGAATAAATTTTTCCGTTTTAAGGACCAAATTTAATGCAGATTAAATATGGTTTACAGGGTTAAATTAGGGGGGCTACTATTTGAAAGGGCCACTATTTGAGGTCACTGTTATATACGGTATTAATATTTTATTTCTTCAACCTTGACATTTCCCTTTGTTACTACTAATAATTATTAAAATGCAATTAAAATTAAACATTCATTTTATGCACAGAATTTCTTCATGCACTGTGTCTCCATAAGAAATGGAACTAGAACGGTTGCACTGACGCATCTTTGTTCTAAAATGACCCAAGAACTTTAATTTAATTGGCACTTAGCATACAATTCCATTCCATTTCCATATGCACCAGACAAAAGCTCAGATACAATAATGCAAATAACCTCATGTTATGCAACTCTCTTTGCAGTGCAATTTTGCAATTAATACAATAAAAATAGTCCAAAAAGCAGCCAATACTCCCTTTTAGATATCGAACGAAAGGAAGGATGAGACATAAATGACCTCGAATATGACCTTTCCTCCGGCCTCGAGTTGACTAATTCGGTGTGGAGCGTGGAGCCTGGAGCGTGGAGCGTAGTTTACGTAGTAACAAATTATAAAATACACGAAGCATTGCATTTGCATAGCATAATCTCACTTTTTCGTGGTAAAATGTAATAAAATGCATGCATTTGGCATTTGCATTTGCATATTGCATATGCATTGCATTACATGATTCGAGAGAGTTAGATTTGAGCATAGACAAAATATCACTTATTTGTCTATGAGATTTGAGAATTGAGAAATTGAAATTGGAATTGGATGAAGTTTGGAGATGGAGGAGTGGAGATGCTCGCTCGCAGTTGAATTGAATCGAGTTTCGTTTTTTTGTGATTCGAGAATGTATGCAAATTTCCAATTGCAAATGCAAGCGAGGTTCAATGTGTAAAGTAAATCCAACCAAAAGTGAGGTAGTAGAGTAGTAGTAGTGCGTTGTCACCAGTGTGGATGATATTATGTTGGATTGTGGGATATTGAAGGAATATTGGAAATAAAATATGGTTTATTAAAAAATGTGACAAATAAAAACAGTTTTTTTAAAAAAACGACAGAAGTTAAGATAAAGAGTCGATCGAATGGGCCGACTACTACCAATATTTTTATAAGTCTGTGTGATCTTACTAAACGTGAGTGAGTGTAAGTGTAAACAAAAAGGTAAAATGTTTGTGTTTTGTAAATTTGTAAATTGAAAAGTGTAATTTGTAATTTGTATTGTTTGTCGCTGTAAATATTGTTTGTTTTGCTTATTGTAATTGTTTTGAAACTTTCTTGGAGGTAGAAGAGGAATTTATTTAGTTGAAGAAATAGAAATTTAACACGTTACTCGTTACTTGAGCCAATTAATTAGTATAAACATTAAAGTAAGTTTTGAACTTTAAAATGTTTTGGGCCATGTCCCGTATGTTGTCTTAATTTTGGCAATTATAATATGATCGACAGGGCAAGGGAATCCGGCTAGAGGGTAGTCGTTTCCTAAAGGTCATAGGTCAGGAGGTCGGGGTCAAGAAATTACACATTTTGTTTGTTAGAGTTAGAGCATGACCTGTACGGTCGTTTTGTACAATGAACGTATAAAGAAATAACTAATTAATTACACAGCTACCGTATTTCCATAAATTACTCCCCCCTCATCGCCCGGAATTTAATAATCTATTAATACAATTTAGGGTCCTTGGACCTGGGTATCTTGGATAAATTATCATGAATTTTAATAATGATTTTGGTTGTAATTGATTTTACAGAAAAAGGTCGTAAATGTTCCAACTTCCCCATCACGAATGACTGGATGACCTTTGACCTTTGTCTAGAATCCAGAATAATAAGAAGAATCGACTTCCTTCCAAAAAACCGTATAAAAAGTCCTTACAAATCAATAAAAATGAGGGTAGTCTGTGAGTTGTGTGCGACAACTACTGATAAAAACCGAGAAGCGAAGGAGTTTAAATTTTTAAGGTACGATGACTGGATACGTCATTTAATTGGGAAAGGTCATCGATCTAAAGTAAAAGAAGGATTGACAAAATGGAAATCTCATCTAAATAAACAATCAATTGTCGTCTTCCCCGTTTCACCACCCCAACGTCCCTTTCCACTTCCTGAAGAGATTTTAAGGTGTTTTTCGGAATATGGATTTATCGCCGATTTCTACTACCACGACGGAAGTTTCTGTGTCATTAGGATAGATCGCTGGCATTTTCAGAAGGCGTAAGGAGAAATACGGGTTTTTTCGGATTTCGATTTGTGACATTTTTTATGACTTATGACGATCATTTGTTTGGCTTGGCCGTAGTCACATAACAACGATTGTCATCGTCATGTGTGGCTTTGGGGCTTGAGCGTTTCGGATAAATTAATAAGTGTAAATATTTCTTTCTAGGCCACGTCTAGAGTCTAACACACATTTCCCGATTGGAAACGCTGAGGTTCAAATTAGAAGTAAATGTGATATACTTGTTGATGAATGTAAGTATGGAAGGAGATTTGGTATTTTTGCTATCTTATCTATCTGTTAGCGATTAATATTGAAGGTGAGATTAGAATGTGCAAGTGTGATGCGTTTTAACTTGTCATTTGGTTGGGTTAAATAAAGTCTAGGTGGGTATTGGGTTGTTTTTATGATGATATTTTATTTTTTTAAAGGCACTAGCTTAGTTTCTTTAGAAATTATTTTTTCCCAGTGTAAACTGAAGGCAAAGTAGGTATATAGTTAAGTAGATTGTGTTGTGCAGATTTCTATTATTGAGGAAACGATTGACATTCGTCCATTTTATAAATTAATATGGTTCAAATGGGCTGATGAAGAAATGCCTGTATAATTTGGTTTTGTGGGAGTTTTTTTGGCCAAGTATTGATTAATAATTCAGTTTTTGTGTTTTACAGGGAATGTACTTTTAAAAGATGATATGGAGAACCAAAATGGCAGAACATCACCAGTAGTAGCAGCTTTTGAAAGTTTGAATATTGAGGTGCAGACTTCAAGTTCGGATGGTCAAGAGCCTAGGAGGAGGGTCACAAGTACATCAGCCACAATGAATAATAACTCAGCAAAAGATAAAAATCCCTTTTTTAGTGTGCCGTTGCCTTCGTCTTCATCATCTGCTGGCGTTTCAAGCAGCGTCGATGTACCGAAAGGAAAAGGCAAAAAACAGAACAACAGCAATACTGTCAAGAACGAGCTTAAGATTTATGATAGCCCAAAGAATCCGTCGAAATCTAAAGCTGCCAAAAAAGCAGAGTTTTATCGTACAGTTATTGGAGGTGAAGGAGTATTGTCGCCAGTAAAGGCCGGACGAGGAACACCTGAGAGTAATCGAAAAAGTAGCCATTCGAAAGAAGCTTTACCAACGCGTATTAAAGTTGAGCCTGTTGAAGTTAAAGAAGAAATTACGAGCGCGGACTCAAAGATGGTTGGAAATTCTTTGAAGGTTAAAGATGCGACTATTCAGTTTCGCGGAGGATTTAATTGTCATTCGGCACCTTCGACAACTCAATCTGAAAGTTTACCAGAGGGATCTAGTCAAAAATCCTCAGTTCAACAAAAATCTTCAGGAGAGAAACCCAAGGCTAATTTTCATTCCTCATCTAACCAAAACGGTCAAGTGGCAGGTGGCAATTCGCACCTGCTCGACAATAGATCTCAGAGAAATAATCAACAACAGCATCAACCTGCTATGGGCTCCATTCAAAGATATCCTAATCATCCAGTCTTCCAGAATACAGCTCAGTGGTCTCAGCAAGTTAGGCAGATGCATCCTCAACAAAATTATCATGCGCAACCAGGAATGCATCCCATAAATTATCAACGTGTACATCCACAACAATTGTATAATTCGGGACCACAATTTAGGAATCCGAATCCCCCAGCGTACAACTTAAGTCAACAAAATACTTCAGCCCAGTTTCCGGTTAACCAGCAACAGCAAAGAAGTTACAATGAAAGCGACAGAATACCAACCAAGTTTTCTAAATTTTTTGAGAAATTATTAACGGATCCTAATTCGGCACATAGGATGGTTATCGCTGATTCATTTAAAGAGCTTGCATTGAGAGACCAGCTGGTTGAGTTTGTAGCTGCAGTTAGCCTAACAGAAATGGACAAGCGGATGAGGCGTGACATGCTCCAGGATTTAGAAATAGTTTTAAAATCTGAATTTCCAAACAGTTTGATTTACCCTTTTGGATCATTTTATACGGACCTAGGAGACTCGTATTCTGATGTTGATGTCTATTTCGACGCTTTTGGAATCACTAAAGGTAAAAGTCTTCCCAAGGAGGGGTCATCAACGTTGGATATTTTGAACAGATGTCACCGAGTCCTGCGACGAGCAAAATGTTTAAGATCAAACAGGCCGTTTTGCAATCAACTTATACCAATACGCGAGGCTCGAGTTCCTATTTTAAAATTAAGGCACTGCCTCACCGGTGTTAATTGTGATTTATCATTTGAGAATCTTACTTCGGTCCGAAATTCCAAGATGATATTGTTTTACATGCAGCTCCACCCAGTAGTCCAGCCTCTCTTGATGTTATTAAGATACTGGGGAAGATTTCATGACCTTACAGGTTCAAGCAGTATAAAAAATTACGGACTTATTTTACTTGCATTAGTGTTTCTGGGAATAAAGAAGATTGTTCCAACAGTCGCCATGCTTCAAGATCTTCAAAAGCAGCAGAATAGAAGAAATAAAAATAATTTACCGAATTCAGACGTTATTGACGGCTGGGATACGTCTTTTTGTGATGATATAAAGACCGTCTATGAAGAGTTTAAGCCGTCAATTTCTCTAAAAGAAGCCAACAGTAATATTGTAGGAACTGTAGGACAATTAGCTGGAGAATTTTTTGAGCTATATGCCAATACAAATTTTGTCTTAAACGCGATCTGCTCTTACACATCAGAAATACTACCAAAAGTACTATTCTCGGCTGGAAACGAGGAAGATTTGCCCATGTCTCTCGATCGTTACAAGGAGTGGTCCGCGCAACAAACAACTGACCGAAGACTTAGTATCAATACTCCACTTTGTATTCAAGATCCGTTCATCTTACGCTTTAATGTGGGTGGAGTTACTCCGCAGTTTGTTCTTTTTAAATTTCAAGTAGCGTGCGCTCAAACTGCTCAGAAATTGAAAAGTGACTCCTTCGCAACACTGTTGGATTCATTCATTGCTCTACCTAGTGACGTGGGTGACAAGAAGTTCATCAGCATGCAGGAAAAGCACAAGATAACTGAAGAATTAAAACAAGAAATTGAAAGTTCAATTAAATACAGAGGATCCAGCCAACCTGTTGATACTAAAGCAGTCAAGGCCTTAACAGAAGAAGTCCCCGTTCATCTGCTCCCATTAAATAAAATTATAGATAAAACCACAGTCAAGCGAGGAAAAGGATGGGAAAGCTATTTCAGATTGGAGCCAGATAAAGCCTTTATCAGTATTTTTACTGGTGAACTTGTGCGATGCAAATTATTGGGTACATATACTGATCGGAGTCTGCTGGACAAGCTGAAGGTTCTCTGGGTCTCATATATTGAAGATTTCGTTGATCTATTTTGGAGAAATGTTTTTAAGTTGGAAGTTGTTCGTGAAGAGTTCACAGTGTACGAGAGACTGTTTCAAAACGGTCCTCTTTCCAATAGACGCCAAAATCCAGCGCAGAAAATTTTTCAAGATGGTACAAAGAAGCGTAAGAAAAATAACACTGCTGCAGAATCTGAATCAGAACTGAATCCTGAGCATGTAACTTGTATAAAAGACAAACTGTCAAACGTAGCTGAGATTAAAGAGAGAAGTGTGTATCAAAAGCTAACTTGCACCGCTTACCAGCCAGTTTGGCAGAAACGCGATAGAGCTTTCAAGGAGTTATTTATTAAGGATAATGCCTCAGAAAGCACAGATAAGTCGTTGAAACTTTCAAGGAAGAAGGTAACGGACGCCAGGAAGAACTTGAAAGATAAGCAACGTTCCTGCAACGCAAACCCTTTAGCAGTGGAGGAAGGCATCACCAACAAAGTTCTGGAAATAATGAGTGCAGCAGAGTTGAAATGCACGAGGTCACTCTTCAGCTTTAACGTTTACATCAAAATGGAGTGTAGTTTTGTTGATGACTTCCCCTCTATTAGTTTTGTTTTCGATAAGGTAAATATTTATCAGCTTTCAAAATTATTGTATGGATGAACAGTTTTAGTTTTAGCTTTGGCTTTATTTATGCTAATTCTGTATTCTAATTCTGTATTCTAATGTTTTGCAGGAGGACGGACCCACGTCTATTTACAACGAAGGAACCCCTGTCTTTGCAGAGTTGTTTTCAGAAACCCTTCCAGACTACTGCTTACACAGGTTAAAATCCTGGCTTAGCTGTGAATGTGGAGAAAATGTAACGAAGGTACCAAAACGAAAGGGGACAACTGCTGTTAAAACCGAAGCAAATGTAGAAGCCCCAGGCACTTCCTTTTCGAAAGATCATGTTACCTTTGGTTCTGCAGTGCAGAGTAAAGTAAAGAAAGAGGAAGATGAAAATAATGATCATTTGCTGTTGCCACCATCAGATTCGGAGTCAGAATCATCTTCAGATGAAGACGACAACGAAAGCTCAAGCTCACCTACTGTACCTGAGTTAAATTCAACAACCCCGTCATAATAATTCACTCTACCTTTTTATACTTATTAATGTGTATGACACTTAATTAGTAAATATTAATGTTTTGCTACCAAGTATAAGTTTGTAAAGCATCCACAGCTAATTTTTGAATGAAATGTTTGTATATAAACTATTATTAAATTATGTACCGTCAACCGTAGCAAATGAATTCTTCCAGTCAATACCCAATCGTTCGTAGCATTTATGAAATATAGTTTAAGACACTAACTAGAACTACTGATGAAATTGTTAATTATACCTCGTCCTATTTATTGTAATACATAGTATTCCTGGTGAAGTACAGGTGTATGTAAAATTAGAATTAAATAAACCCTTCGCCAATAACCTTAAATTCTATACGAAAAAATAGATATCGATAAATAATTCATGAGTGATCTGGATCACTATAGATAAATGCGGGTTGTACTGTATACTTTTAGCCCTTACAGACAGAGACAGTTCCGTTGAGATTAATGACAAGCCTTAATGATTCAGGTCAAAGATTAAATATAACCTATTAATCTTAAAAACTCAAATACTGCTCATCTCTTTGCACTTTAAAGACTCGAAATGAACATTTGCATATTTCATTTTTATTTCTCAAGAAGACTCATCAAGGGTGTGGTGTGGCTCGAGGGAGGAAAGGGGGTGGTTCGGGCTAAATCTATAGGTTAACCGTATTTCAGAAAATAATTCCCCCTCTAAATAATTCCCCTACCTTTCTAACCTAACCAATAATTCAGCAGGGAATTATTTCCGGAAATACGGTATTTGGAATCATACATGAAGCAGAAGCATAAGTGTCACTTTGTCTAGGCGTAAACCGGGAAAGGTGAAGAACTTGATCATTCTCATTTCTCACATGCTGAACTTTTGTTATACGAAAAGTGTGTTTTGTCTTATCATCGCGGCTTATCTTGATCGGTCGGTTATCAGTGCGGTTGCGGTGAGGTTCCACGGTACCCGTAGTGTACGAAAGTTTCTGATAAGCTCCGTGAAGGAAGACACGTTGAAATGATAAGCTGAGTTTGAGATTGATATTTGGCCGTAACCCGTAAGAAGAAACAAGAAAGGTAAAGAATTTAGAATTGATTATCTTTATTGCCGATGTTAAGGTTAAGGCTGCAGTTTTGGATGTATTTATTAAAGTAAATGTTGCAATTATTCAGGAAACTGGCGTTCTCGTGGTTAAGAAGTTGATAAGCACCTTTCCAGGAAAAGCTTATCGTAGTACTTAGTTCTTAGAAACAAAACAAATCCGTAAGTATTTTATTTTTAGAAATATAATTTTTTATTGATATTAATTGCGAGATTTGAGCTACTTTTTTATGGGGTTTATAGGAAGGATACAATGAAGCGTTCGGGAGATTATAACCGCTTTGAAGATAACCGTGGTGGACGTGGAAGAAAGCGTCAAAGAAATGATTATGATAGGCGAGAGCAGCCATTTCAAGGACCTTCCTCTTCACCTCAGTCACACAATTCATCACAATCACGCCCATCTCATAGTCCTTCTACTTACCGTTCGTTTAATGAGGGACGTCAGCAGTCGCAGCGTTACGAAGATCCCGTACGAGTACCTGGAGGAAGTGGTCGAGCAGAATCGTCATCATTTATTTCCGCCTCGTTTCAACCTCTTCATTTTCAAAGTTTACATCAGCCCTCAAATTACAACGGTCCAGAGGAAAGAGGTCCGTCTCCATCGTCACCGTATGGCCGGTTTACTTCTGAGCGACGACAACAGCCTTTTGCAGACCTTGGAGGAAGTGTGCGAGCAGAATCGTCCCACACATCTGCCTTGTATCAACCTCCTAATTTCCAACGTTTACACCCGTCCTCAAACTATACAAAAGGGGATGCCCTCAGTTCCGCATCTGAAGCACGAAGTCAAGACCCAAGTGGTCATCAACAGTTTCAAGGGCTGAAAACTAAATTTTTCTTCAATAACCAGTCAAGTGGATCTTCAAAGAATACCGTTCCTGAGTTTAGAGAAAGCATATCTATGAAACCCCAACCCGACAACTTGGCCGGGGTACCCAAGTATAGGGAGTTTTTTGCCAAATACAAGGATAATCCTAATTCACGGGAATGTAGCATGATGAGCCAACAGTTTCTGAAATTGTCCTTGGATGACCAATTCAAGGAATTTTTAAACGCAGTTTGTTTAACAAAGGAAGAATGGCAACGTAGACAAGAATTTTTGGAAGATTTGGAAGCTGTGTTAAGTACGACGTTTCCACACTCTAAAGTTTACGCTTTCGGGTCTTATGTCACCGGTCTGGGTGACTGGGAGTCCGACATCGATGCTTTTGTTGATATTTCTGGTGACAATAATAGCGCAAATACTTCACGAGAAAAAGGCCAGGCCAGACCGGATAAACTTGTATTGAACGACTGCTTAAAAGTATTGAGACAAGCTCGTTGTCGACGGTCAAACTATTTATTTACAACCAGGAAGACCGTTCCTATCAGACATGCGAAAGTACCCATAATCAAATTTCAGCATACTCTTACATCAGTTCACTGTGACCTATCTTTCAAAAATCTTATAGCAGTTAAAAATTCCGAAATGATTAAACTTTACACCAAATTACACCCGGTTGTTCGCCCACTTCTCATCATGTTGCGGTATTGGGGAAAGGTACAGAAGCTAACGGGTTCCAGTTTTGTCAAGAATTACGCTCTGATTCTAATGGCACTGACGTTTCTTGGAATTAAAAAGATTATCCCATCAGTAGATGTTTTACGAAGTATCAAGAAAGATAACGGAAGAGATGCTCAGGAGGGATCTGATTTAGTGGAAGGCTGGGAAACATATTACTGCGATGACCTTGATATGATCAAAGCTAACTTTCAAGCATCTATACCTCCTGAAGAAGCCGAGAAAGATCTGATAGAAACAACCCGAATCCTGCTAGTAGAGTTTTTCGATCATATCGCGGCAGTCGATTTCACCAGACAAATGATCTGCCCTTACCTTTTCGAACTTCTTCCCAAATCCATATTTGCTGCTGGAAATGAAGGGCACTTGCCACAATCTCTTTTTCGATACAAGTGTTGGTCTCTTCAACAAACAAGTGACAGAGATAGACTGAATAATCGTAGCTACTTGTGTATTCAAGATCCATTCGTCTTAAACTTCAACGTTGCAAGCGGTACATCAGAAAGCACATTATTGAAGTTTCAAACAGCTTGTTCCTTAACCAATGAGAAACTGACGGCAACAACTGTTTCTCCCTCAATACTCGACACTTTCATGCCTTTACCTGTTGACTTAAACTGTAAATTCCTCAGTAAAAGGAGCAAATTCAAAATTGCAGCAGAATTAACAGCAGAGATTACAAATCACATCAAGTATAAAGGCGATGGATCTAATCAAGCTCATCCACCTGTGGCTTATGACTACAAACGGATGGCAAAGACCATGAAAGCATGGGAGTTTTGTTCCATCTTTGAAATGGATCATTGCTTCAAACATCTATTCGTCCGTGAAATGGTGGACAGCCAATTATTTGAAAAACTTTCTCCAAAAATCCTCTCAGATGCCTTGAAGGTTATGTGGGCCTTGTTCGTAGAAGAATTTTTTCGAGAGGTTTGGGTAACAACCTTTAACTTTCAGATTGATCCAGTACATTACAATAAGTACAGGAATGAAAGCAGTACCAGTACCACTGGAGGAAGAAGTGGCCGTTCAAGTCTGGAAGCGTTTGTTGAGGAACAAGTTAAAGTCAAGATAAGTTCCGTAGATCAGAATGTCAACGCAGTCAATTTGGAACGACAGTCTTTTTTAAAAGAAAAAATTGAAGGTGTTCCTTCCCTTGTTGAAAAAACCACTTACCAAAAGTGGCATTGCCATTCTAACACACCCGTATGGATGGATCGTGACACTACATTTGAACGCGTATTTATTAGTCGCTCTGCTAACTCTGCCATTCGTAGCGATCCTAAAGTTGTAGCACCAAGATCAATTAAAGAAATACTCATCGCTAAAGCAAGTACGAAAGAGCAGCGTCGCATAGTCAACTTTGACCCGCTCTACTTGGAGCAGCAGATTACGGAAGCAATTATAGAGGCACCCCCATCTAAAATCAATGTGGAGAGCTTGAGTACCGATTTGCAATTTTACTTTTTGTTTAAGCTCGACTGTACCTATGAGGGGGATGTTCCTACCGTTAGCTTTGTATTTTCTCGGGTAAGCATTAAGTATTCTTCTTTTAAAATGAAAACAGTAATTACGCTATTGCAAACTACTTCGACTAAGTGAATCGACATGTTATTTAATAGATTTGAAACTGTTGAATTGCTTAAGCGGTTTTGAACCAAAAATTTAGTACTTTTAAGCGTGTTTCGTTCCGGAAAAAATTAATACTTGTGATGTTTTTGTTACACAGATAGATGAAACTAATTACCACGCCGGAGTGCAGACCTTTTTCCCACTTCTAAATGATTTGCTACCCGAGTATCTTATGTACAGATTGAAAAAATGGCTGGGACTCGATTGAAAAAGTCTATGCAAAACGGTAAGAAATGAAAGAACCGAGTGATTAAAATAAATTTGTTTAGACCTTAAAAACTTGTTTCAGTTAAGTGTGAATTATACCTTGAAAAGTATAACGTATGCGTATCAAATAAACTTTTAGCGATAATATGACAGTTGAATAAGTAACTTCATGACATTATTCCATTCAATTAATTTTCTTCAATAGAAAGCTTTCTTTTGTATTGCTAAGATCATTCATTCACAATCTTCTTTTGTACATATATTTATATACTGTATATGTACTATGTATTTTATCTATGTACAGCCATATGGAATAAGTACACATTGAATTGAAACTGGTGTATACTTTCTCCAACAAACTATAATGTATTATGTATAGTAATTCATCAACTTTCTTTAAGCATCTTTATGGCAGCTACCTAACCTAAAATTAGGTTAAACTTGTTATATATTTATTGATAATTATATTAAATCAATAATAATGCAATAATCATTAACAGTTTTCGTTTGAAGTAAAATCTCTGCATAATTCATCATCAGCAACAATTGAATAGCAATAACAAAACGCTCATAGCATGCAAGGTACATAAAGTACTTTTCGCTTTCTCCAATAGTATAATACAATAGTTTTCTAAAGCTTATCTAAGTCAAGTATTTTATTAATAGTAAATACCTCTATTTGCGTAATACTCTTTTATTATTTTTTTCTGCACTTTAGTTAAGTATCATCATAAATAGTAGATAACAGCTTAGATCAGTAATGATGATATTCTATAATTAATTATTACGTTTCTGAATGAGCAGCCGTAGCTTTCTTATGATAAAAACTCACTGAACTTTGGTATTATTTCCCTACATCTACCCTACGTTTAGTATTGGTTTTTACGTACTATAATTTTTACACATTATTTTAACCATTTTATCAGCCAATTATCCTAAAATTACAACAGTATCTTCCAGCCAGCTAGACGTTTAACTTTTTTTTAAATGTTTCAAAAGTAGCGACATCCAGTCTGGCAAACACCAAGAATCAGTTTTAAAATCTTAATTAAATTAAGTTACATTTATTGAACTGCTGCTACTCTAATATAACCAAAGACGACCCTTCGTTAAATTTTACTATGCATCTATAGTTCCTGGCTAACTTTCATGTAGTCACCATCGTGAGTGAGTTATTAAATAAAAATCCTCGTGCATGATTGATGATAAAATACAAATTAGACCTGTTAACTAACTCTTAACAAGATTAATAATAAAACGCAGACATTTAATTATAATTTTTCCAGCTACAGTAAATACAACAACCACATTTTTTGACAATTTTACAACAATAACTAGCTCTTGCTCTACTAATGTACACAAACTAGACAGAATAATTTATTGCTTGAGGACAACACAGAAATGTATTCGTGTGTGCATGTTTACTAATAATTAGTAAGTAATAATAATATTATACTTATTATGTGCTTCATGGCATTCCTTCCATTTCCTATCCTTTATTAACTATAGTAGCACTATTATCTCACTTCCTTCCAGCCAGCGTATCGTAATCATAAATAACTAGATCATTTCATTGGCTAGACTTTTTACAGCTCCCTTTTCCTCAAGTGTCCGTTTTATTTTTATTTTTAAAAAAACATCCACAACTTTAATAATGGATTTTTAATCAGCAATGACAATAATTTTTACTATAATCTTCGCTAATTGCTACAATCCACCAACTCGAGTCAAACTAATTATAACGTTTGCAGTAAGGAGTTAGTTTATTAACTTTTTTCGTCATCGTTTAAAACCATCAACTCTAGAGAAAGGGTTATTTTGAACGGTAGGATGTTTATTGAAGGTTACTAATAATCTTTAAAAGCAGATAATACTACCAAATAATACTTCTAGCTGTTCATCAACTTTCTCCAACTTGGACTGCTTTTTGTTTCTAACTTTCACTGTCTGTCGTCTGCTGGTTCTGTGCTACATGCTATTAGAAACGGTTAAGTTTAGGATGTATGTATGTATGTTATTTGACGACGACAAAAATGACAACATTCTCAAAAAACATACATTTTTCCACAGAATAGAAGATCACTTACGTTTCACAATAATTTATCATAATGAGTCTGAAGATTCCGTGATAAAGGCAATGACTAAGGAATCCGCTAGGAAGTTACCAAGTTTTTCTGGTTTAATTAATACAAATACAATTTAAATAGTCACACTGACCGGGGCAGAGATGAGGCTTGTGAGTTTGTATTTGTTGTAGTAGTAAATAACACTTACAACAAGTTATTACTATTACTATCACTATATTGTTAGTAGAGCATTGATGAAGTATTAAATATCACTACTAGAAAGTGGCTAGTGTTTTTCAAATCAACTTTTCTTTTTTTTATCTACCTATTCCTATACTTAATATGCCTCAAAACCTACCTACTGTTTACTCTTAATGTTTAACAATCTGCCTAATGAAAGCCATTATTTTTTATCAAGTGAAACACAGATCAGTCAGGCAGGAAAGTAAGGTTTGTGAATCTTGAAAATCAATTCACAAGCTTTTTTACAACACGAAAACACGGCACGAATTCTTATGTTGGTAGAGAGTAAATGCAAGAGCATGACTTAAGGGAAAGTAAAAATGAGATAAAATGATATATTAATCCAAGTAAAAAATTTCATGTTAAGTAAACTCTTTGTTTTAAAAAAAAACTAAAACTAAAAATAGCAGAAACTTATATTTTTGATGAAAAAACTTTAACCCAAGGAGAACTTATGCTTCATATCCACAAAAAATATTACATTCACGTTAAATATTACTTTCCTGATAGTGAATTTGCAGTTTCTTTGTCGAAAACAAATGCTAATACTTAAATACAAGTAATCAATTACACAAAAATGCATGTTTCCCTGTTTCATTGAATAAATAAATTTTAATTATTCTAGTTGATTTATTATTACATATAACTAACACTAACTAAAGTAAATATTATTTATGTACATACGCGAAGAATTATTATAAACACCCAGAGAGCTGGAAAGTAAGTAGGAAGTGTAAGCAAAAGTTGAACGGGACTTAAAATCGTTGAGCTAAAAGCACATTAGTGTTGTTTTTCTATCACTAGGCATTTAATATGGCTGCGTTTATTTACTAACCATCTAAACGCGTTCTATTTATTCAACTAATTAAGTATAATAGCTGCCTACCCACCTACCTAGATAGGTAACAGTACAGGATTAGTAGTAGAAGTAGCTGTATCTATGCATATGTAATTCATAGAACTCTCGTCTGACTCCCACTACTACGATGTGTATGGATTATGTTTCTCTGGAGTTTAAATAGATTCTAGATGCATAGCAGTAGTGGTGCAAGAACAGAGCTAATCTTAACTTGTATTTAACTACCTACCATATGAGCTAGAATAGAGTAGTTGAAAGTGACTGAAGGTGAAAGTTGAATAATTGTAGATTTGTAGGAATAGGAGACGTTTTCATGATGATTAAAAAGTACCAACAAACAACTGTTGTACGGAAGTTGTAGTTCTTTAGTAGATATTTTTTATAATTTAGATGCTGTGTTTGATGGAGTTTGATAGAGCGGAATAATTTGTCTCGTTGATTATTTAACGGATTGAATGCATTATTCGTAGCACAAGCAAAGTTGGATATATCATAGCATGAAGGGAAGGTGGGACTGACAACAACACGGGGGAGGATGATGATTGCTAGTTAGTATTTAGTGATGATGATGAGAATTTGACAGGTTTTTCTAAAGTCCTAGGTAGCCTGCCACCGTGGACACCAGAATAGCACCCGTTACAAGGAGGCATATCATTATCATGATCTTTTTCTGTAAGGGGTTTAAATAGAGGAATTTTATTAGAGATTGAAAGGACATTTTTCAGCCAAAGGTTGTTTTAAAGTAGGTTTAGCATAGGTAATAAAAGTTACGAATTTATGTTTAAACAAATGAAAATGGACTTTCACTTTTTACTTTCTCCGTAGCTAAAATACGTTCTATGTAAATCAAGTAGGTTATGCAAGAGGTAGTTTAATAAAACTGATAAACTAATTCGAAGCCTGCAAATGAAGCTAGTGGGATATTCAGTTAAAAGAAAGTTGATCTTACCTTTCTCGCTTTACTTTCATATTCTCTTGCTTTCTTCATATCTCGATTAGCCCGATCTACATACTCTACGGCATGGTCTACTTGATATTCAATTCTGTCAATCATCTCCCCCTGTAAATAGTAAATTATGCATTTTCTTCACGAACTCAATCAGCAGTGACTCAATAGATATTTCCCCAGAATGCATACGTAATGCTTGGAACAGACTATTAACTTGATAAAAGATCATACCTGACTTTCTACTAGAACAGCCATATCAACAAACATATCGTGGAGCTCTCGAATAGACGTTTCCAATTTTACAATGTCGGCATGACGTGCTTCGATATCGGCTAAGGTTTGGCGTGCCTGTTGCTCATCCATGACAATCTATAAATCCATTTATAAGGAAAATGCGTGTATTCACTTAAATCCTTGTATGATCCCCTGGACATTTAAGTTTTTGAAACTGTTATCATAACAGCTAGTTCAATATTAGCAATAGTTTCGTACCCCTTGTGTGAACACAGCTGCGCTTCCCTGCTCCAACATTTCTTCCAGCTCTTCATCTGTCGTCGTTTTACCAGCTATTTGATAAAATTAGCGTTAGTAGAACTCATAATATGAAACGATTCTACTACCGGATACAAAGACAGCAGATAATACGTAATACGACGACGGATACTTGCGACTACGGATACTTCCTGAAATGCATTGATTGGATAGTGTTCGATTAGGAAGCATTTTTAACAGAAAGATTTGCATGTAGGACACGCTTGTATGCTTATCCAGCTGCATATGCTAAACTAATCAAGAATATTATAATGTTAAGATCTTGTTTCCATTGAACTCGAACGACAATAAAAGTTTCGCTTTTAGAAATACCAAGGGTTAAAATCTTGTAATGCAATAAAGTATCCTGCATGCTTTGTTCCTCGTCAAGAGCTTATTATTTTTGTTGTTGTTGATACTGTTACTGGCACGATACTTTGCATACGCTCTAATACATGTGTTTTGGTATTTTTAAGGTATTTAATAAAGAAATTGAACCATGAAATAAACTGAGTTTTTATACTCATCTGCATGGAAAAATGAATATAAATAAAGCATTACTACATGAAAAAAACCGAGTTTCTATATTTATCTGCATTGAAAAGTAGTTAGTGTCCAACCACGGATTATATTTCCGAAAGTATTCTTTGCAGCATGCCTTCGTCGTTGCAAGTATTCGTCGTCTGAAGTATCCGTTGTCGCAAATATCCGATATCGTGTCCCCAAATGAAACAAATTAAAAATAAGATAGTTGATCATGAAGTTCATACTAATTTCAAGTTGTCGCTGGATTCTCCCTTTACATCTTTCTCGGTAGTCTGTCTGTGTCCTATTGTATTCTGTCATTACTTCGACAAACTTCCTGGAAAGTGTTGCATGCTGAGTCTTCCGGATTCGGACATCAGCAGGGGACTCACTGAACTGTTCTGCTTGCTCGATACTTTGTTCAATTGCTGAATTACAGATAAATAAATATGTTTAATTTTAATACAAAAAAATTCATTAAGAAGAATTGCCAATGAAGATATGCCAACTTTATTAAACGGACCTTTTAACCTTTGACGAACTTGATTAGATGTCTTTTTAATTCCGGCCATAAGATCTTCGAGTAGCTGCTGTTGTTCTGTAAAGTTAACACGGAGCATTATTTTTTATTACTTTTAGCATATATGTTATAATAAATCTCTTCATACTTTCATCTGTTGTTGGAGCGGATAGAATGGCACTCTGAGTTTTTTTGACCTGTTCTGTATCGTTTTGAACCCTTTCCACCATCCCCCGCAGCTCTTCAACCTGAATTTTTTAATAATTAAATAAATCAATTCCCATTTTATAAACTTTCACTAATCAATAAACACGAAAATGGTCTTACTTCGGCAAAGAATTCATCCATGAAGCCGTCCCTAGGCTCCATGTTAAGAGCCACTTCATCCATATCCGACTCATCATCGTCGCTTTGAGCCTATTATAAATTAATGATTTTATTTCCTTACTTCCAAACATTTCCATTCATTTGTTAAACATACAACTAAGAAAGTGAAACAAGGATACTTACCGCTTTCAAAGCGGCTAACCTATCCTTCGTCATGGCTGATGTGGTTTAATTAATTACTCTAATATCACCCTATAACTTATTAAATCAATCTAAACCTTTTTGAGTTAGAGCTCCACACAACTTTTAACTAACTGGTAAAGGTCTGCTTGGATTATTTTGGCTAATTAGGACAATACTATGATACTTCAAGGAGGGATAACTGACACCACAAGAGACACACCCACTGCCACTAATCTTCTGGTTATACATCTGCTGAAAAAACCATCCAAAACTCTGAACAAAACGCTGGTAAACCATACGCTTCTTGGATCTGTGTAGCAGCGTTTCCTTCGTAGGATGAAGATGTTTTTAGTATGACAAAAAAACCAGTTCAAGCACAGAATTTAGTTTGATAAACTCTTGAGTGAAAGTGTGATTAAATAGTAATATGTATATAGTGGGCTGGTAAGTAACCCAACTTTCTTGTATGTATTGTGATAAATGAGTCTCCCTTTGGCTTTCCTTGTTATAATTTCTGCTGGAATCTCCACGAACCAAGAGTAAATTGATATTGATATTTTTTAAATTAATATTCAGTCCACGCAATCCCTTCCACAATCTCCGGCAACTTTCTTCCTATTATTACTCCACAAATCTTCCGTTATTGCATGAAAGATTCCCCCAGTCTAGCATTGAGTACTTATAACTTAGTTACTACTATTGATGAAGCTTTTAGATTTTTATTATAGTCACACAAGGCAAAACTCTATTGCAGCAGTATTCAATTAACTTTCTCCGTGATAATATGAGCCTCTCTGAAGCAACGATGGTGCAGCACAAAATAAAATATCTTTATAGATTTATCATGTAGCAGTAATGGTTAATAGCAATAGTAAATAGCATATACAATGGCAGTGTTGATAGCAACAGTTTAGAGCAAAACGTACTTAGAAAGTAAGAGAAAGTTGAGGACTTAAAAACTTCACAAAGTGATTATCACCTCAATTCAACGTTTTAATTTCATTGCACAGCTTACAGAAACCTTTATCTCCGTTTTACAGATTAGGTGATAAAACAACACTACACAATCCTTAAGCTAATAAAAACTGCATAAATACAGTCTAAACTCCGGGTCCGTTTACACCCAACAAGGTAGTAGTTATATCTTCGTTATAAATGACACTGTCCCTTTTTTATTAAATTGATTTATGCGGTAGTGACGACCTTCGACTTTCACTTCCGTTTCACACCTTCTTGATTACCATAAATCCCTTTCAAGTCCCGTAAACTGCAGATCTTATCCACTCTTTTAATAAGTAAGTAGCTCCAATTTGTTCTTTATTTATATTTATATCCGTTTAACACGTTAAGAACAAGTGGATGTGCGAAATGGTGGTGAAAGTTGAAAATTCTTCGTTCAGTACCGACCACCACTTTTTTTGCTCAGGCTATTAGAATAGCACGCTAGAAGGGACGGTTCCACCTTTTAAAAGTCCCATTAACAATAGTAGCACTAGTACCTAGTAAACTACCAGTTGTACCCGTTGCAGTATTACAACCTGTACAAGAAGTACCCGTCGTATTAGTTAGTAGGAGAAAGTATTTTTTTACAGTCCTTAAAACTTGTTACAAGTATCCATCCCTTATTAAAATATTTATTCTATTAGTCCCCGTCTACATAGCCTGCATGCATAGCTATTTATAGGGAATTCCAGATAAATTCATATACTTTTGCTTCAGATTAGAATCCTTTCATAGGTTGCCTTCTTGCCTCCACGTCTTTCCTTCTTTAGTAAGTAACCACCATGAGGCTAAAGAAAAGACGGGAGGAAAAAGTCACAATTATAATATCCCAACCACTAGGAATAATAAATATACACTAGTAATGTAGAAAGTGTGACTGTTTTATTATTTTATTTCAAGGGGTGGTCTCCCTTCCTTGCCTCTTGCTCTCTTATAAACCACTCTTAGCTAGAGACACACAAATTCTGCTTTCTTCATAGATCTATCTCAGATTCGGCCTCCCTCGCTCACATAGAATATTATCCTACCACCTACTTATCCTCTCTGTAGTATGTATTTATGTCCCTTTTTAATTAGTAAATATCTTTTTAGAGAGTTTTACTAGTTTTATTTTATTATTTACTTCAGTTTTTCAATGTAAGTTAAGCAGTGCAGTTTTATTTTTAGTTACAAGTTTAGACAAGGAGAGAAAGGCTAGAAAGGTAGACGTTGGAGCGGACCTTTAGGGTGTCTATCTCTATGCAATAATGTACATACTTTTATATTCCTTTCTCTAGTAGTTGTAGCAGTTGTAGTACGAGTAGTACGAGTAGTAGTAGTAGTAGTGGTAGTAGTAGTAGTAGTAGCAGTAGTAGTAGTAGTAGTAGAAACAGTAGTAGTAGTAGCAGAAGAAAGTACAAGTTATCCTCCTATGATTGTTTGATGTCTCTGTACCTTCCTCATTCCAATATACCATACGTCTATGGCTAGTTATAATTCCGAGCAGAGTGTCTATAAATGGTCCTTATAAAATGAAATTACCTAAACTTAAGCACACATATAAACATACACAGTACCAATCCATACATACATTCATGAGAACTACCCTCTCCATACAAACTTTCTAGTACATTTATACCTCTACATTGTAGTTGCTTTCCTACTGTTGGCACGGCGGGTTGGTTATGATGGTATTAGCTTAGGTCTAAAACGAAAAGTGCCATGGGTATTGCCCCACAACATTTTATTTATAGGCATTGTAAATCCCTATTTAAAGATTTATATTTTCAAGAAGAGGCAGAATGCCGAGAGAGATGGTAGGATGAAGGGGATAAAAGGTAAAACTAGAAATTTAAGTTGTTAAAACATCTTCTACTTGGTTTGGGGTGAATTCCATAATGACTTTTACATCATCAGGGGACAGTGTTTGCAAATGCTTAGCAATTTACTTTCACAACATGATGTAAGCTTTTGCTGTATCTTTTTTTTTTATTAAACAAGTTTATCCCCTTCCTTCCAACCAGTACTACTACTTTTACCCATACATACATTAGTATTATACAGAACAATAATATAGCGAAGCTCCATCGTCCTACGACTCTAGCAATCCCTTTATACATGCTTTCTCCCAGGAATAACTACCGACCAAGGGAAAGTTAGTACTTTGTGGGTTATACATATAAATGGGCTGAGTTTTTATATACATAATTTTTAGAATACTAGGCGTGTTCGTTTGGTGCAATGCGTCTAGGATTTCAACTCTGGCCACTCGCCCGCCTTACTTTCGGAAGGGATCCGAAAAAGTCGGAAAGTTTGTATGGAAAGCTTTCTCCTTCGCTAATTCCGTTGGCCTTGTCCCCTTGTTCGTTATCGATTTCGATTCCACCAACCATGCAGCTCATACTAAGCCAAACTAGGGGAGGATGCTGGAACGGTTATGTTATTATATGTGTACAGCGTTTTGTTATGTCGTCCTGTGTGGGGCGGTGGTGGTGGGAACACTACTATTACTTTATGCTACCAACGTTCCATACTTATTTCAAGATAGTTTAGGCCTTTATAGCGAGAAATACAGGGGAATTATATAGTAGTTTGTATCAAGTAGTGTGGTATATGTCTAGTGAAAGAAGCAACACTATCGTGTACAGGGACGTAGGTATGGATAACCAGCGAAAGGGACACAGAATGATAAATTTCTAAGGGGAAAGTTCAGCTAGTCACATCACAAACCTCGGTCATAGTTATCTTATGTATTGTTTTATTATGTTAAGGGCACGTCTTTCTCAGTCCGCTCTGCTGGTTTTCGGGTTTTATTTTATGTAAGAGGAATTTGTGGTGAGAATTCCATAAATGCATGTCTTTCTGTCTTCATGCAAATTTTACGGATATCGTGGGCTTTTATATTTAGATGTAGTATGCATTTTATTTAACGGATTCTTCAAAATACTATGAGAAATAATTTAAAGCTTGGTTATTTGGATGGAATGCTGAGCTGTAAATTGTTTATTAGTCGCATCTTGCTTACGGCAGCGATAAGCAAGGAAGTATTTGCTTAAGAAAGGCTGAAAGCCAGGGATGGATGGTATGAAAGGTCTTCGCTGGCTTCGTGTGTCTTAAGTAACAAAAGTGCTAAAACTATCAGGGAATGGAGAAAGTTGTTCTGGTGGCGTTTGACTAGTTTCTCTATTGAATTCTGTTGTGTGATATGATATCTGTAGTTCGTATGGGAGTGAACTGTTGCCGCAGATGCTGTGGGCTGATATGCAGGACTTGATGTTGTAGAAGTGAGGTATAGTAGGTTTATATTTTTATACTTGGTCGTTGATCGAGATCCTCTTTTAAGGAATTAGTGGCAGATTAGGAGCTATTAAGGAATTAGCCAGATGGGGCCAATTTTTCATGATGCTTCTTGTTGAGCTGCTGTCTACTTTATTGCTATATGCTACAACTTAGCCGTTTATCACAGTTAGCTTTATCATCAGTAGTAAATGGATAGGAGAGTTTTTAATGGATGTAGTTCTTTTTAAGCTACAATTATTATCTGGTGGATAAAGTTGATCTTAAAATGGAAAGCTCGCTGGAAAGATTTTTTGTTATTGTTTTATGATGACGTTTTTCTCGTTTTTAACAACTTTATAAGGACAACGTGTTATATTTAAGTAGACAGCTCAAGTTGTCGTAATTTTATTACTCTTAAAAGTAACATCAAACGACATTTTGACATTTACAGGAGTACATGCTCCTTTAAGTAGGAATAGCAATACCAAATATTTACATTGACCAAATTTATTGATCTTAAACCATCTATTCCACATTCTTTAACCTGTATAGGGCGAGGTCGAAGCTTCTAAAATAATGCTTTTATACTTCCAAACTAAAGATCGGCACAGGTACAGGTCGTTGCATGCAATCAAGTTTAATAATGTCTCCGCTCAGGGTTGAGTAGACATTTGCATACAAATCCTCGTCTCTACTATACATTACTACCGTATTTCCGGAAATTACTCCCCCCCCCCCCGAAATTGCGCCCCCCCGGAATAACTGCCCCCTACCTTTACATGTTAAAAATTTGAATTCAACCTATCTTGCCCATGTTAAAAGTTTTTTCAAATTTTCCTTTGAAACAATAATTCCCAGGGGAGTTATTTCCGGAAATACGGTACTTGCAAAAGGCAACGCGTTATGACCTGAAAAATACCTACCATTGACAGTCAGTCACGTAATAATATAATAGGTATGTATAGAGCTGCCAGATTCTGGTACAACTTGCCAATTATATTTATACGCATCTGACTCCACTGCTTCTTGCCAGAGTATAAAATAAAGCAAGCTTTCACCGGTCTTATTGGACCTACCCGTTTAAAAAACGATTCATGGATCGTTTCACGACTAATTCTAAAACATACTCCTGTCAATCTCTCTGAGCATTTGGGTGCGACATCAATATAGACCAACATGTGGGCTGAACAGAAAGCGGATTAGATGATGCCTGTATTTATTAATCTCTAACTCGGACAGCTATCACCAGTAAAGAACAAAAGGGATTAGTAAACTGTTAGTGTTGTACAAAGCACTACGTATCTCTACATTCAGAATCAGAAATAGTATTATGTTAGGCCAGTGATGCATGAAGAAGACATACTTTTCCTTTTATACAACAATCATGTCCATTTGTTCTTTGTCTCCATTGTAGTTGTTGCTTTTTTGGAGCTTGTGTCCAGTACTGTTGATTGAATAAGTTGATTAGTGATACAAAGCTGCTTGTGCTGCATAAAGGTTACACGATGTAAAGAAATACGCTTAGTAGGTAATATATATGGAGTATATAGCAAAACAAAGAGAGGTTTATACTCGTTTGTATGGATTTAAGAGAGGGTTCATTGAAGGGATATTAGTTGACGTTTTGTTGTGTTTTGGGCACATTCATCATAAAAGTTTTGCATGGAAATGATTCATCCTATAAAGGAGAATTGGATGGCTGGTGGATTGATTTTTTTCCCAGTAAGGTTTATTTTTAAGAAGGTTGTCTTTGTGCTAGGGAAGGATATGCAGGGCAGTAGGATTCTTAAAAGTTTAGTTATGGTTGAATGAGGTTTTTTATTTGCATTGATTGATTCAAATATTTTAAGCAAGTAATGGACGATAATATTCCATGTGTGTCTATCATTATTTGCATGTTTTATATTCATAACGTGACCATTTTGGAGAAGGTTGTTGTTGTATTTCTGTTGTAAGTTGTAACGCTTACATTTAACAAATTCTATAAAAACAAGCTTATCTTCGTCGCTTTCTACAGGTTCTTTTCCAACCCACGCCCAATTTTATCACGGTGACGATGATGCAATGGTTGATTGAATTCATTTTTTCGATTTTGTGCCTGATTTATTCTGCCATTACTCCAACCGGATGGATTTTTATTAAAAAATGATCACGCCACATGAGAGTTGACAGTTCTGAAAAAAGTCCTAGGTTTGAGAGTAAACTGTAAATAATAAATGGGATAGTAGGTTCAGTTCACCACGGGAGTAATTATCGGGAGTGTGCGGATAATTATTCATCCCGCTAGGGAGTAGTATCATTTAAGGTCGTATGTTTTTTATTGTAATTACAATGGCTTCGAATGCATACTGCTTTGTTTCTTTGTATTAAGAGTTGGGATGGTCCAACTCAAGAACGTGTGGCGAATCATTTTTACATTGTAAATGTTATGTATAATCATGATGAGGTAGTAGGGATTAATTATTCAGGTGAAAGCACATGAAAGGAGCTGCTATGATGGGAGTAATTAATTGTAATAATCTTAATGGGCATTCAACCTCAATATGTTCCTGTCAGTTATTGCTATTGCTACTACTACTGGTTCATGCTTGCAGTACAATATGAGTTCTTTTTATACTTGCGTGCATGTAGATAGTTACTATCATCATGTTTATTTATATTTATTATGGGGTTATAAGTTGGCTTGTAATTGCTAATTAGTCCCCCGTAGGTAGGAGTAAAACTTGGTTGAGTTTTTAAAAAACCTACATATTTCCCGATTTAATTCCCCGCCCCGATTTAATTCCCCCCCCCCCCGGTATAATTCCCCAGTACCTTTTCATGTTGAAAAATTAAATTTTCCCTATCTTGTCCATGCTAATACATTTTCTAATTTTTCCTTCGAAATATTAATTCCCCAGGGGAATTAAATCGGGAAATACGGTAATACGAATATTTTAAATTAAGATATTTTTCATGAATGAAACATTTTTGCTAATTTAATTTATTACATTTCATTCCATTCTATATTGATTTACTAAAAACATTAAAACAATTTCTTTATTTTTATTAACAAAATCAAATGATTAAATATTCTACAAATCATGGTTGTAGTGTCGTTATGCTTCGTTACGGTTGATTCTGATGGATTTTCTGACTAACAATAATAACCTTTCAGCTACATTCTAGTAACGTTCATAACTAAGGCTGCTATGCTAATTCACGCTAAACATATCTTTAAATATTGCAATGTATTTAAATAAAATATAACGTGGATGGGAAAATGAACGATAATTTATAGCTGATAGACGTTATGTAAAGCTATTTATTTCTAACTATCCATGCACGTAATACAATCTTATAAGTGCATCTAAAACTAAACTAAATTTAATTCTACTAATCGAAGCTCAATCTGCGATCACTTTATACCATGAGCCAGCGTGCTTTACCGAATGTACACGATAACCATTTACAATTAAACTTGCCTTACAACAGGTGAGTACGGTGAGTACTATATGGATAATTAACGTGAGTGAATATGTGATTGAGATATCTTCATTTGGCGAAGATTTGGAAGACTTGATTAAACTCTGAAGGCAGTTATTACTGATGTGTGTCGATTTCAATGTGGAAGCATTTAGATATTTTCTGACGCGTTCAAGTAGTGACGAATAAGCAAAATGGCACTGATGACCATTCCAATGATTCCAAATAAGAATAAAACCTACAAATTACAAAGTATGTAACTTTCTCTGAAATATATCAAATGATTTCATCGATAATTTACTCACCATTTCAAGATACCAGCACCGAGTACTTCCTTTAAGAATGATGTCACATTCTGGTACTCCTGGCTGTCGTGTTACTGGGGCAGAATTAGAGTAAGTGGTCACACCCCCTAAAACCCACACAGTTGAAAAAACTTAGGATATAATAATTATAGAAATAATTATTTCTAAAACTACTGCAGATGCAGTGTTTTGCTTCGTTACCATCGTACGGCAGATCTCCAGGACCTAGTTCATCTTCCATGCCCTGTAAAAATTAAAATAAACACGTAATTCCTCAACAGTAATACTCAGTCATTTTTTTTTAATTTTTGCTTATTTTAGCAGTTTAGTATGCCTATTTTTTGGTAATTTTATCTTCTAGGTCTTACCTTAAAAAGGGGCTCATCATCCTCCAGTATAGGAGAGTGAGAACTTTCTCTTGAAACCTTAACTTTGGATCTCTTAGCCCCCTTTCCCATTTCTCAACTTGTACTTGTTCCAATTAGGCAATAGAACTTTCTCCGGAAAGAAAGTGTACGCTACTTAGAGTTACTTCAGGAATATTTACTTTTGTAAGAACTTTAACCAACGAAATGGATCTTTTGACTGAGCCCAAGAAGCTTTCTCTCCTTCACTCTTGTCTTGTCTAGTCAAACTCAAAGTTAATGGAATAAAAATTTCTTTACTCTAGTAAGTGCAATTTGTGCCAATCTGTCAGGAAAAAGATAATTACGAGTGTCACTTTACAACTAGATCACTATTACTAGATCTGTCTGCGGCAGTGGAACTCTCTCCTTATTCCAGTGAACATAATATAACATAAAAGAAAGCTGTACATATGTAAAGTGATACTGTATGAAATATAATTGGACAAAATCCTCCCGGAGTTGCTGGGTCGGACTATCGAGAAGCCTAGTTCGGTCCCAGGCGTAGGAAAGTATTGATCCTGATAATAGGGAAGAAGCCAGTTATAGACGATGTTGGGTTCCTATCCGAAGAAGCCTGGCTTCTGGCTTTCTCTGGTTGCATGAAGAATCCCTGTAAAGCAATTGACGAAGTGAGGAAGAAAGCAAGCTTTTCTGTGCATTTCAAAACAACATTTCATGCAGATTTTGCTAGCTTTCCAAGTAAACTTTAAGATGCTTCTGATAACTTATCATTTACTTTAAACAGGGTCTTTACTTTGAACTAAAGAAGAGATAATTCTACTAACTAATGTTGCTATAATGTTGTATGGTTTAAGCTTGGCTAATCAAACTTTGTGGGAATGCATTCCGGATAATAAATCCGAATACCGCAGTTTAGCATGGTCAATAAACTACTTCGCTGGCAAAGTAGTTTATTGGCCGTGGCAGTTTAGTGGTACGCGGAAGTTGTCATGTAATTTGCAGTCGGATTAAAATTCAATTACGTTAATAAAAGTTAAAACTCAAATAAATTCCATAAATCTTGCATCGCATCCCAGGTCACATTGGTATTGTTATGTGACCTGGATTCGCATCCTTTCTTCTGCGATCTGCATAAATAAAATCAATCGTAAATTGGTATCAACCCATCATCTTTCGATGATGATGACTGATGACTTTGACACTATTTGGTAAGATGGTTTTTATTGCGACGGTTGGAGTTCACATTTCTAAATGAAATCAAAGTATAATACAATCCATATGCGTACCTATTAATTATTGAAGTCCTCGAAAATATTTTATTTTAACATGTTTAAACAATATCTCTTCCTTCTTAGGCTTGTCGCAATCGTGATTTTTGTAATCATATTTATAGTCGCTATAATATACAGCATCTGGTATTGTGCTATGAGGAGACAAAGAGGCTTGCCCATGTTTGAAGGTGTCGGTCATAAGTTTACATTTCTAATATATGACATTTCTGAAAGGATAAAAATAAATAGACTGTCTTGGATGTATAGCTCCAATACGTACCAACCAGAGTTCATGGTTTGGGAATCATAATTCAGGATCTACAAATCATAATTCAGGATTTGGAACATCGATCTTTGATCGTGACAATCAAGGCAACCATTCTTCGTTGTTTGACCGTCACCATTCAAGCCACAGATCGTTGTTTGACCGTCGCCATTCAAGCCACAGATCGTTGTTTGACCACGACAATTCAGGCCATAAGTCGTTGTTTGACCGTCACCATTAAGGGATCTAAACTACTGGATGGAACATCTTTAGGCGTTGGAGGCTTAGAGGTACAGCCGCAAGAATGACTTTACGTTTCCCATCGTCAGTAACCACAGAGGATAGAAGATAACTATCTTTTTAGGAAACTAAATTCATTTTTTAGCATAGCATGCACTGTATTTGTCTTTGTTAAGGGTTTTTACTGCATCTAATCATAATCCTTCCAGTCTGTCTGTTGAATTGTAAAGCTAAAAAAATAAAGTAAAAAACCTGAGTACTGCTTTATCTATCTGACCAGTTTTCATGCAATTTTAAATGTACTATTATTCGGCTTGCCTTACTCAATCTTGCTAACGAATTTATAAGAAAAATAACACCTTTTCGCACAAACAAAATGAGTACAGCAAAGAGTTTATTAGCAGCGGTGAAATATCATAGACCTCATAAACATTCACCTACTGCCCTTCAATCCGGTTAAGGCTCCATTTACAGTAGATATGTATCTAGTAATCTGTCGTCATTTGGACCCTGTAGTACTGTGGTAAAGTTTTAGCATACGAATGACCTTTGGGTTGTTCCTTATTGATAGCAATTATCGAGTCTTGCAATTTGACCGAGACAGAAGGCAAGGACACCCTTATTCGTTCCTCTTCCATCTTGTACAGCAAATAGATTGGGAAAAAGGTCGAGAGTTGATAGAAGAACAAGCTCCTCATAATCGGATCCCCGATTAAAAGTCCATACACGTTAAATTCGCCGTGGAAAGATGTAATCCTCTCGATTTGGATTTCATAATCTTTGAAAGCGCAGTAAGGAAATGAGAATAGGAAGACTTCCATTGATAGTAGCAAGAAAAAGCTCATTCCGAGGTCGAAACTGTCCTTTATGATCTCCTGTTAAACAACGGAATTACTATAGTAGACTTTCTTTCTTACTTTTAGTTTTAACCATCTCAATCTACATTAATTTCTAGTTCCAGTAAGTCGTAGTCTCACCGAGTTAGTCAAGTTGTAGAGCAGTTTGCAACCAGAGAATATAGTCATTACAGGTCCCAGCATTAGTATGAAGAGACCGTAAAACGCTACTCCAACAGGATACCCATTTTCGTCTTTAAAAATTTAATTTTAAGCCGGTTAGAAAGTTTATTAGTGCGATGCAGTGCCGAAAATGGAAGAATGCATATGCGTATCCCTTTAGTATTTTCTTACTCAAATTGTTTAGCAAACTGTCAAAGTCCTTCTCGATGCAAAACCATCGCAGCATAAAGTAGGCTCCGATGAACTATATTTCATTACGAATTTCAATCTTAAGATTGTAAAACATATTCGAAAAGGAAACAAAGGAAAGGGAAACAATTTTAATTTACTTACAACATCACACACTCCAATTATATGGCAAAGAACGTTAACAACGTTATTGAGACAACTGGACCCCATTTGAAGATGTTCAAACTGCTTGCGGATCAAATGAGTCTGGCTTATTGATAAATGTAAATTTTTGGGTTGTGATTTTAAATAAACAAATTAACAACAGGCGTAACCAACCCCAAAATTTATGAACTAATAAATGTAGAGATCGATGGTTCGTTAAATCATAATTGACTGCATAAACTTTTTTCCAAATATGAAGGCTATAAGCATTTGCCGCATTGCATTGTTAGGTTCCCAATTAAATTAAAAGCGTCAATAAATGTAGTTAGAGAATAACATATCAGAACAATGCGTTTTTGTGCTGGGGAACTTAATTTTATTTATAACATTATTGTGTTCATTTTAAAATCAACAGTGTTAATGTTTCAAACTACAATGCATATGGATAGGTGTATACATTTTGAATGGGAAATTCGCTATTTACTAATTTGTTTGCTTAATGGACGAGGGTTCATTTTAATCCATCAAGCTCTTCGACTTACCTGCACTTTGTAAAAACAAATTATGCGTTTGATAACTACAACTATTAGAAATTTTACACTCCTTTGTCTCTCATTTATACTTTATTAAAACATAAAGTTCATCAGGTAGTTTAAAAAACACATGCATGAAAAATTGTTACCTATATTAAATTTGCGTGATTTAAGCATACATGCATTTCATTATTAGTTAACTTTTCACACTATCAGATTGGGATGCATTTTCTAAAAATGGATCATGTCTATTTTATACGAATTTTCTTAGTTTTTAATTTTTGGTACTGAAACATTGAAATAGGAAGTGAGAATAAGTACTTGAGTAGCTGAGTTCGTACTTGGCTTATACTCTACCTGTAGAAAATCCTAATGGATATCCGTCTAAAAAATTAGATATGCATGATAACCTTATCGATTACCTCTTAATTTTTTATATGTTTTACTGCATGAGAAGAAATGTATTCAAGGGATTTTTATTAATTGTATAAAAAGAGAAAGTTTAACATTGATTGGCAGGAAATAAAGTGTTCATCTACATCTACATGTAATAAAAAATTAACCTTTTAGGCTAGAAAATGTAACTTTTCTAAAAACAATACAAAAATCCTTCACAGGGTTAAAAATCTCAGAATTACAAATGACAAATCTCAACCATGTCGAAATAACGTGCCAACTCCTTAACAGGAAACCAAAATTCTCCATCATTTTGAAAGATAAGTTGAAGCTCTTTCTTCACCTTTTTATCCACCAATTCCCAGATACGGTGCCTATGAATTAAAAAGAAGCGAAGGGTCATCGTAATCGTCATAAGATAAGTCAAAATTCAAGCTGTAAATGCGGAAATCAAGAAGTTAACAAGTGGTTACCCACCCATCAGAAAACTTTCCCGTCCATTCCTGCTCATTCCCCCAGGGATTTCGGATCCGTATGGCCATTATTGACTTCAAATTTTGCATTTCTATTTTCTTGACATGGGTAATGCTATAAGCATGCCCACCGAAAATACCTTCATTGCTTGAATCCTATGGTAGATTTATAGACTGATTTAGTCATTTTTTACATACATCTAGAATTTATCAAAATATGGTACGCAAAAGATAACAGTAGTGTCCATAACTTCATAACTTGATTAGAACATTAAGTATAAACAGTCAACTAGGAGCCCTAGCTGCTATACATAGTGGTTAATTTAGAATTGGGTCGTTGAAGCTTATTTCGCAGCGGAACATAGCCAACTGCAACGATTGTATAATCTTGGGCTGAATTAAATCTCACTTGACACTTTCTGTATACATTTCTAAATGCTATTTTCTGATGCTTGGCTTCCACTATTTCACTAAATTTTATTTTAATTGACCATGCTATAGTGTGACTGTCCTTTCTTCTATTCGATTATCGCGTCTCAACTCATTTAAATAAACATTACATGAGTAATTCACAACTTACTTTGCATGTACAACAACCCAGCATTCTGCCATTTGCTAAAGCTTTCTCCATCAGAAGAAAAAGCTCTGCATACTGGTTTTCGAAATCCTGAAGTAAATGTCTGGTGACCTTTCCCCCCGTCATATTCATCATTGCCCTTCCAATACCATCATTACCATCGAGGCTAGCGTAGGATCCATTGAGCCTGCAATTTAGAAAATATGTTGTGCATAGAATACCAATTATAAGACAAAGACATAGCTAAAACAGTAAATCTGTCTGAGAAAAAGTTTAAGCCGAGCTACTAACTTTGCATAGGCTTTTTCTAGAAGAGCACTCCAAAACTCGCTGTTGTCAGAAGAGTGAAGATACACAAGCTTCCCTTTTCTTGTAGGAAGTCTGTCATCAATTATCACTTCTTCCCATCTACCATCCACCCAGAATCTGGAAAAAATTGGAACAAAAAAATCAATCTCTGTAGAATTGGACACTATTTTTCAAAAAATAATACCATACCGGAAATGACAAACTCCACAATAATCTCCATTATCGGCCCACTCATTGTCAAAAGGCAGTACCTTCTTAAACAGTCCATCGTTTAATGTCAAGTTTGCAACCGCAGCCAAGAACCAGCAGTCTCCTATATAAATGTTTTTAATACATGGGAGATAAGCATATAATTTATCGGACTCGATAAGTCATTATTTCCTAAACTGAAACTCCAAAATATGAGTTACCGAGTTCCCCTTGTCGTACATCGAATCTACTGGCACCGTCAGTAAAAAATCGTGCATCCTCATGTATGTCCTATTGAAAAAACCCATTTAAAGCTACAGTTTGCAGGACTCAAATGTTTTGTTTATAAAATAGCATGAATCTTACATAAGGTCGTTTCCATTCTAACTTTCGACCAGATCCAAGGGATCTTTGACTTGCTGGAAAGTCCTCGTCAACAAAGAGTTTTTGGTTCTTAAGGCATTCTCTCTTGATTTTATTGAAAGCAGAATTTGACTTAGCTCGTGGTTTCTACAAATAATAAAATCCAAGCTTTTTACAAGTTATCCTTATAAAATAAAGTAAACTCCCATTTCTAAATTTACATACTTTCAAAGGCGTTTCTCGAACAGTTTCTAATCCATCCTCGTCATCAAAATCCTTCCACTGCGGATCATCCCCTTGTTCGTCCTCTGAATCACAGATGCTGATAACACAATCCTTTTTATTGATTGGACTAGTCCTAGTGGTCAATGTCGCGGTACTGAAATTAACTTGCTGTAAATCTGGATACAGTTTTATTCGCAGTTCTTGTTGAAAGGCTGTCGGCTCTTCTAATTAATAATTAATATAAGAAACCCGGATAAATTGCATATTTATCCGAAAATCCCTTAACTAAGAAATGTTTGAGACAAAATAATCCTAAATTACTTTTAGCCAGAGTAGAAGAGTGTCCCTCGACACTTTTAGTAACAGTAGGTCTCGAAGGTCTCTTTTGAATCAAGATCTCAGAGCATGATGGATCACCGCATTGCTGCATACTATTCGTTTTACGCCCTAGCGTTGGCTTTGGTTTTGGATGCTGTCTTGTTCTTGTTTCAGGGCTCACACTATAAGCTTTTTCCTTTAGCCAATAGTAAATAGTTACTATACAAAAGGACACTATTTGGTATCCAAATAAAGTCATGGTCCACTGATTTATATCCAGTAAATAAAAAATGTAGAAGTTCGTGTGAAACGATCGGATCCTGTCTAGTTGGGAACTGTACTCCTGAAATATTAAGAAAGGGGCAGCAAATCCGATCACTTCGGCTATGAAGAAGACCCAGAATTTCCAGTAATGATGAGATTCAATCTTTGTCTGAATATATACGTAAAATAAACATAATTGTACAGTAACTTTATTCATTTTAGGCGTGTATGAAGTTGGATAACACTAATTCTTACCGACGCAAGGTTCCGTAATAGTGCACATCCACTGAAAAATCCCACAACTGCTACGACAGGAATGGAGATTATTCCGAACCAGGCCACGCCAATTGGCAATTGCTGACTTCCTAATAAGCATTGCAAAAACGTTAAAGCAATTAATAGGAATAAATATAATTAACATTAACATCGTTTAAAGAGGTAGCAGTTGCAGTGAGGGCTACTTACTTAGGTGGACAAGAAGATCCGTGAAGTGAGAAAATGAAACGAACGACAATACCAATGTAATCAGACCAATCATCTGAATTATAGAAAACCACAACCATTAAACCATATTACCAAAATGTAAGTAATTTTTAAAATGATGTTTTAATAAACGCTTTATTAAAAAATAGAATCTTACAACATCAAGTGCTCCAACGATCATAGTTCCTAATGCGGCTATGCATAGCCAAAAGAAAGTGCAAAATCCTCCACTTTTGCACATTTTCTATTCTTCTTTAAGTTTTTGCTCTACTAAAGGGTTAAAGTACACCTACTAACCAGTGAAAAGTACTAAAGGTTCAGTTAAAACACAAAAAGGTAACAAAATTACAAACAAATTGGTTATATTCCCATACAACGAACCCCAGAAGATTCTAACCTTGCGAAGTACTATGCTGTAATACCGGCAATCCTTCCCCCACCAACCCTAAGTCTGTCACCTAGTCTAGTCGTATGAATAACAATTAAAACTAACTCCAATCCCTCAACCAAATCCATAAACCTACACAATCTAACTGAACGTCTTCACAAAGAAACGTCTTTGGAAGGTTATTGAGTCTAAGAAACGAAAGACTGGAGATGATGACAAGAAATGATCCTCCAAACACCCTGTGTTATTATCTTATGAAACTAAAATACGTTTCAAATTACTCTAACCATCATCGCTAAAACATCATTGCATATACTAAAAAAAGGCTAAGACAGCCAACTATAAACTTAACTATTGGGATTTCCTTCCCATGCTTAAGAAGGAAGCATAAATGCTTTAACAAAGCTACTATAAAATAGCAAGGACTTTTAATCTTTTAGACTGCGGATTTATTAGAACACTAGTCGTACTCTCTTTCTTTTAAACCATAGGATATTAAGAAGACCATCGTATTCTTTCCATAATCTGAATCTCACATAATATTTTAACACCTACCCTCATCCTGATCTTTCGAAGTGGAGACTAATCCTGCTAAGAATACTTCTGAGTTAATAAAATAACAAGAGGGTGTATTGATGAAGGGTTCCTCTCAGCTAAAGTTTGCTTTAAAATAACATTTCATATTTACCTAAGTGCAAGTGCAATGAAAGCTGTTTCTGTTTGGAAATGTCAAGATGTAAGGATTTTGAGCATGAAAATTCTTGTCTAGGGCTCTGGTCACGGCTTTAGATAAGCATCCTATGACTTGTGTTGGCCGGTTAGTACGTTATTGTGTACTGTCTTAGAAAAGTGCCTAAAATTCTTACTAAAACATCCTACGCCTAAACTTTTATTATTTGGATGATTAGAAGCTATCATGTATGCACTCCATGCTACAGCATACGAATGAACGGACGTTAAAGCAGCTTTAACTTAAACTTAAAACAGATCAGTAATCATTGGATGACGGTCCCTTGAAATCAGATCTATAACTTAAACATTATGACTCATGTATGAACGGCCTGGATAGACTAGGACAATTATGCATATTACTTCTTGTAATAACTAAAACTTCAGCCACTTTTTTTAATGGATACATATATTTTGCATTAACTACTTCTTATGTGAAATGAGACAATGCTATTATGAAATAAAAGTGCTATTACTACGTAGACAAAATACCGGAGGTTTTATTGGTGTCAGTACTCAGAACAAGGCTATGGTCGTATATTTAATCGGAATTACTGATGTAAAATAATAAGACGCACTACAATACATGCAGATCTTTTCTGTTAAAAAATAAGGCTTCAATTTTGATACTCGATCATTTTACTATTTTTAACTAACAACCTTTAGTTTAGCTATCAAATGTTTACTTTAGGAGGCACAGATATTTTAATTTCAAAAAGAGAATGAAGATTTATGAAACCCTGGCCTTATCACCTCCGAGAAACATTTACCAAGCCTAATTGTAATTTACTTTATGTGAGATGTGTGTATGTGAGAATTTAATTAAATAAAAACAATTTATAACGATTTAATAAAATATGGTATTCTCCAAACGAATTCTTTCTGTTGTACCATTTTCAACAGCTAATCCTCCTTTGAACAATTTAACTACCCTAAATGCCTCGCCCATATCTCGCGGCTTATATACACAAGAAAAGATATTTTGAAGCATTTTTAACATGAGAGAGATACCCCTGTTAAGTTTTATCATGTTAAGGATAGGCGTGCGGCATAATTAACGAGGGCGGCATATGGGTGAGGATTTAGGGTAGCTAGAAGCTACGGATAAACTATTTTATTCTATACGGGTAAAGTACAGAGAACATTTTAATGAATCTGTATCACCACTATAAATGTTTATTCATTCACTATTTTTCATTAATTTAAATTATACCAGCAAACAAAGAGTTTTTTAAATTACATGCAAGCTTTATAAACTAAAAATCAAAATCAAGATTACAAGATATACTTAAAATAAACTTTCTAGCAAAGTACATTCTAGTTAAATGCCACACGACTAGAAATCAAAAGTAACGACGTAAGAAGGGCAACAAAGGTTCCAATTGTTACTCCAGTAGCTCCGTTGCATCCAAACTGAACCGATCCAACTGTTAAATTGCTTTGGGCTAGAAGAGTGAATCCGTAGCCGTTGTTTAAAACAGCTTGGGATGGTTTCAGGCAAGTTTGCTTCCCAGTTCTGTTTCCACTTTCATATAATGTCCACTCGTTCTTTCCAGCATAAAACAGGCTTCCAAACTGCCTAATAGAGGTAAAGTTGGTTCCATTTGACCCAATTACTACAGACACTCCTTGTAAAGCTGCTTGAGGGTAAAGGTTTAGACTTTGGCTTGTCTGGTTATCATCCCCGAACTTGATGAGGTCAATGGAGGAATAGTTAGATGTGATAAGGATCGCTTGACACTTGACACCTCCTATGTCAGTTATCGCTGTTAAATATGGCATGCTGTTGTTCGTGGGGTAGTTTACTTTGAATTGCCATCTAAGAAAATATTTTAATCAAGATTTCATAATTTTATCCTTGTAATTTAAAAAATTAGATTTTAAAGACGGCTCTATTTTGATAAGACCCTTTCTAAAGAAGTACTAATAATATGTGCTGTTTGCTAGTGTAAAGTAGCAAAATTATAACTTACAGCCCATTAACTTTCACCGAAGAGTAAATCAGGCTGCTATTTCCTCTCACGATGCTATTACTATTTGTGAAAGTTAAAGTATTATTGCCTGAACAGTTATTATTCGGAAATAATGTAATAATCTGCTGGTTAGATCCTTGTCCCGATGCTGTACTAATTGTGGAGAACACGAAGAAAAGTGTGAGAGAAAGGTACGCCAAACCTCCGAAGGTTGCTTTTCCTACAGATGACATTTCTAGTACACTTTGTAAAATTATACTTGCTACGTTAGATTTTAGCTGTTGTAGAGGAGCTTTAGCTAGGTTAGGTTCAGTCTGAGCAACTGAGGACGTTCCTGGTTGTAATGCTAATTTATATACGGCTGGATCTTGCTTATCAATGGCTTATCACATCAACAACGACTTGGGTTTGATTTCGAGGAAAATTAATTTACCGTGTAGTTCTACATAGTGATTACAGTTTGCGAAGGTTATACTCGCAATTTATTATGGGGTTGTCGTATGCAAAGGCGGAACAACAAATACCTCATATATAGTATGAGTCATCTATCGTTTAAATTTACTTAAGGCGTAATAATAGTAATAACAAGCAAGCCTTTTGATGTTGGGGTTGGGCTAGGCTATTTTCAATTTGACATAATGGACAGACATGATTGTAATTGTTTTTATACTACTTATCTGCCTTTATGTAATTCAAGCTAATATTTCCACGGCTTATAATGAATAAATCATAGAAGTATTGCCAAAAGGCATAATCGTTTAAGATAACCTTAATTCAGATAAGTCTAATGCACTCCAATGAGTAATACGGCTCATAGTTCATAGTTGGTATTGAAAATTCAAGTACCACGTACGTGAAACGAGGATAACTTTATTTAGCGTTTTAGTCTTAAGTATGTGACTGTTAAATTTAAAGCAAAATCTTTTCCAATGATTCATCCTTGATTGCCTACCACTCAACTCACATGTCACCTCACACCCATTTTGTTTAGCCGAGTATGTAATAATTAAATGTATCCAGTTCAGCCTCCCTTGTACTGAATTTACCTGACTCCTTACTTACCCTTTCTCCATTACTGGAAAAACTTATTTCAACCACCATCACGCATAAAAATTCTTCATATCCTTATTTGCAAGATTTTGAACAATAATCTGGTTTCTTGAACTACTTTTAGTCCTCTCAATTGACTAATTGTTGATCAATCGAATAGTGTCCCCTCTAGAATAGTGTCCCCCCTTAGTTACCATTAAAAACCCCACAAGCCCCATTTAATTGCATGTTAAATTTGACCCTCAAAAAAAATAATTAGTGACCCGTGACGCTATTCGAGTATATACGGTAGTTGACCCCACTGTAAGCCTCGCTCCAGAACCGGTCCCAACGCCTCCGCCAGCCCGCCCAGCGCACCCATAACGAACCGATCTAACAGGAATATTATTCTAACTGAAATGGTACGTCATCCCAACCAGCGGCTGAATAAGACAAGCATGTGAACGTTTCACTATAATTGTTCTCAGAAAATATGGTCCAGCTATGCTTTGCTTTCCATGAAGGAGATCAGATTGAATAGTATTTTGTCCAACGACGTTAGAGCTGTTTCCGATGATAACCAAGGCGTTTTTCCAATTTCATTTTGAGGGTATAAATAAAGTACATGTCTGTCCATGTATTCGTCCCCCAGTCTTGCCAGAGAGATTCGACTGGCGTTCCAGATAGCTGAGAAAGTACAGAAATTAAAGTCGTCTTGATAGCGAATCCCAGTTGTTTGGCTTGCACTGCCCTTAATTGTGACTCTCCATCTGTTTACGAAATGCATGCATTTGGAACCTTTCAAGCCACTGCTCAAGAGAAAGGTTCTGGAAGATTATTGATCTTCATAATTGTGAAAATATGCTTACAAACTTACAATCCATATACTTTCAACGAGTAAAACATAGTTCCGACCAGGGGATGATGTTCTACTATTAAATCTGAGCGTTCCTGAACATCCTGTGCAATTACTGGAATTTCCGGGTCCACGTCAAGAGATACCGCGTCAAGAGATACCACGTCAAGGGATACCTAACGATATATAAGCACATCACATTGGTATTACATGCAAAGTAATTGCAAAACTTATTGCAGTTAATTATGGAATCGTGAAATGCAATCTATCATTCTACTTCTGGCTACAATATACCCACCACTACTACTTCCTTTGCTGCTTACTATTACCTATGCCCCGCTACGACTCCACTACTCCAGCTACTTCTACCTACTACAACTTGTAATGTATGAAAATGCAGTACAATTTACTAACACCACTTCATTCTGCAAAATGGCAATTGGTTGCATTAGGGTAATTATTCAACTAAACAGCTTGCTCTGCTTTAGTACTACTACGACTGCTATTCCTACTCACTATTATTACTTATCCTCCCCTACCAATTCTTAGCTCCGTTAGTTGGATTGGAGCCGTGGTAGAATTATAAAATGCATTTCACGATCTTCTTCCATTAGGTCTCTTTTGACGTTAGGTATCTTTTGACGTGGTATTTCTGGACGTGGTATTTCTTGACGTGATATCTCTTGACGTGCACCCGGAATTGCCAACCCTTTCAAACAGCATTGCATTCTGCATCTGTCGTACCAGTTTGATTTATCACCGAAAGTATGAAAAATCCAGCGCATAGTAAAACGCTTAAAATGTTAATAGATTTCGTTATACAGATTCACAAGAAAATAAGGAATAAATTACAATTGTTGCTGTTGTAGAGATAGATAGTAGAGTGTATTTTAGAAATCTAAAAGTTAATGGGGTTGTGTATTCCTGTTTTTTTTGTTCCGTTACAACGAGTACAGCACATTCTTTTCATTCAAGCTTATACCCAGCGTTTCTGACAATTTACTACTCAGGCAGAATAAAATTACTTTATTATTGGTTTAGGTTATCTACAGTACTTGTATTAGATAAGATAAGATAATAGTTATGGCTTAATGATGCAAAGAACTTTAATAATCGTTCATGCTTTTTTGGTTTATACAGCTGATATTTAAGCAATAAAACCCTTTGAGAAGATGTATGCACAGCATTATTACTTTACATTAGTATAACTCGTTCCAAATTAATTATAACCACAGAAACTTTCCAATAATTAGGAATGCAACTCCATAATTCAAGATAGTTGACCCCACAGTAAGTCTCGTTCCAGAACTGCCCCCAGCGCCTCCCCCAGCTCCCCCTGGGCACCCATAACGAACCGATCTCACAGGAATATTCGAACTGAC
This sequence comes from Hydroisotoma schaefferi, assembly GCA_034682405.1. NCBI lineage: Eukaryota > Metazoa > Arthropoda > Collembola > Entomobryomorpha > Isotomidae > Hydroisotoma > Hydroisotoma schaefferi. The sequence goes on along the minus strand of JAQFZX010000421.1, from coordinate 4,091 downwards.
AGAATATGATATCCCAAACCCATTTTTCCCTACAGCGGCTGAATAAGTCAAGCAAGTGGATGTTCCATTATAATTATTCCCAGAAAATATGGTCCAGCTATGCCTTCCATGAAGAATGTAAGATTGAATAATAGTTAGTCTGACGCTCGAGCTGTTCCCGGTGATAAGCACAGGCGTTCCTCCAAGTTGACTTTGAGGGTATAAATAAAGTACCGGTCTGTCCATATATTCGTTCCCCAGTCTTGCGAGAGAGATTCGACTGGCGTTCGTAATAGTTGGGAAACTACACAAAGTAATGTTGTCTTGATAGCGAATCTGACTTGAGTTTGAACTATTACTGCTAATTCCGAATCTCCATCTGTATAAGAAATGCATTTTGGAACCTTTAAGCCATTTTTCCAGAGAAAGAAAATGCCATTAATAGTTGCTTTGTTGTATTGTACAAAAAGGCTTAGCAACTTACAGTCCATATACTTTCACCGAGTAAGAGGAGTTCCGATTAGTTGAAAATTCAATATTGGTACTATTATTATATCGAATCGTTCCTGAACATGTGCTATTGCTAGAATTTCCAACCCTTTCAAATATCACTGCATTCTGTCTCGTCCCTTGTCCCACAGTCTGATTTATCACCGAAAGTGTGAAAAATCCGACGCATAGTAGGACGCTTAAAATATTAATAGATTTCATCCTACAGATTTGCAGCAAGAAAGTAGACAGTAAAGTGTATTTTAAAAGTTGAAATGGCTACGGAGATGTGTGGGTCAACTACAATGAGTACAGCTCATTCCAAAACTTATATCTACCATTCTGACAATTTACTGCTGACGCAGAATAATGTAACTTTAGCATTGGTTATCTACTGTGTTCGATAAGATAACATTATAGGGGTCTTCTTATGCATGTAAATGACTTATGCAATGCTCCAAAACATTTTGGTGAGTAAAACTCATAAAGCGGAAATATTTTGCTGGCTGTGCAAACAACAATACCTGAGCGGATGATGAATCGCAAAATGAAGACGATACAGTAACGTGGTATTCTAACTTGTCTGTTATTGGATTGGAAAGGCTAAGTACATAATCCCTTTCCAAGGCTTAAAATGCCTAAAACTGACTGACTATTTCGCAAAACATTTCTTTCGAAGTAGCTTTATAATTTCCAAAGTTTATTTACAGTAGTTGGTCGGTGCATTAAAATTTAAAATCTTAGATTGATAGAAACCATGAGACCTTGCCGTGCATTGGCCATAGCCTACGTTAGCTGAACATGGATAAAAGGTTAAATTTTCAATATATGAACGTTTTTATTGCAGAAAATGCTTCACAAATGCTAGCATTTTATAGCAGTATATTCAGTGATTAGTCGCATCCATACTTGACAGATCCGACATACTGACTGGAAATGAAGCTATAAGTAAACCCGTATCCGCTTTGGGCAACGGCCTGATTGCACATTAGACAGGTAGCAGTACCTGTGTAGTTCTCTCCCTCATACAAGGTCCAATTGTGACTTCCTCCAAAGTAATACGACCCTACTGTAGCAAATGGCATTTTACTAAGTCCTTCAATATTAACCGTTTGAGAATCCCCGTAAAGATTGGCAGAAGTGTAGAAATTTATGGTTGAGCTCATTTGATTATCATCTCCGTATCTAGTTAACTGGATGGAGTTGTAATTCGTAGCGGTTAGGGAGCATCCTTCATCCTCTTGGTAGATTAGGTTAGCAAAGCTTGTACCATCTCGACTGTTTATCATAACTCTCCATCTAAATCGTTTTAAGAAGTAAATGTTCTGAGTAAAAAAACATCCAGTAATAAGCTTGAAATCTTGAGCCTTACAATCCGTAAATTTGAAGTGACGAAGAAGTCAATCCGTTGCCAGATATTGTAACGCTACCATAAAAAGTACTGTATGATCCTGTACATCCTTCTTCAGGTGTGTTGGAATAGAATATTGCATTTTGTCGAGGGTGTGGGGTTTGTCCTTGGGATTCTTGGAGACTTGAAAAGATGAGGACGACCCCGATTAAAATGTAAGAAAGTAGCAACGCTGATGGCGTTGATAACTTGGTGTGGTTAGGCATGGTTAGAAGTTAAAATTCCAGAAATTCTAAACTGTATCACCGTGTTTTGTGCTCGAAACAGTTTGGAGTGACCAAACAATATAATTCAGTTTCTGACTTTAACTTTTTGACTAAACAGTTAGGCTGGCTGGATAGATGGATTTGAGGTTAAAATCAAATCAATCAAAAGTAATAATAAAGATAACTTTATCTTGATTGATTAGTCAACATACTTCGCATGTACGTAGCTTATTTATTTATTGTGAATTCAGTCAAACAGCGTTCCTTCCATAATCCTTATAAACCATTCCTGAATCATGTAAACGTATTTTAATTCATGGAACATTTTAATATAATCATTCACCTTATAAATTATAATGCTCCACAACAACAAATGATGCAATTTAAATAATTTAGTCTACTACAGGGATTAGTGTATTTATACTGAACTATGATTAGTTTATTAAAGACTTTCTGTCGAGTGACAACAAGAATAATAACAAATAATGTTATTGTACTACCACGATTTATATACACGTAAAGTATTCCTATGAAAGAAACGCTGATAGTAACTCTGTCCAAAGATCCTGCAAATACCATACTCTATACCGCGCGCAGAAAAACTAACTAAATGTTCAGCACATAAAGACAGTGTAGAAATGCCTAGAAAGCTTATAAATCCGATCATTGCCGTTTCAAACGTCAAAAAGGACATTGGCTGCTATTCTACCTTTGTTTTAACAACAACCTTTCCCGTAAAAACAAAAGATGCTTTTAAACTACCTATAGGCTAACATTATTCAAAGTAATTAATCCATGCGGACTACTACTCATATTTTTAATCTTATCAAAACGGAAGTCTCTATCCTTAATTAATTGCCAATTAGTATAAATCCCTGACTCATAAATCCGACTTATGATCGGAATAAGAAGATTAGCAAAGTAATTTCGTGATAAGCTCCAAACTACCCGACTTGTAAATTGAGGAGCAGTTCCTCCCTGAATAACTAAATAGTTTGTGAATCTGACTTTCAAAGACGTAATTGAATCCGTTCCTATTTCAGAATTTAGAATTGCAAAGATATCTTTCAGAGTTTTATTATTACCCCGATGATTGTCTAAATCTCGGACGGATTTGAGCCTTAAGTTGAAAATATTTTGAGGCTTATCCAATTCTTAGACAAATACAGCAGTTTCTTGAAGCCTATTGTAGTAGTCCGTATAGTCAACACTACTAGTACCAGTGTCCGAACGCATAAGCTCCTGCAACACAGTATCTTTTAACAGGGATGCCCTGTTCCCACCATAAAGAACTATTGGAGTGGTTGTGATGATTTGGTACCCTTTATTTACCAGTTCTCTAACACTGCTTGGAGCAAGCGGTCTTGGCCCTCTAGTCATAAATGAATACATCGCTCCCTTGTATCCCTCACTTATGATAAGGAACGCAAAAATCCAGAAAGAAAACAGCATTAAAAATACTCCACCCTTGGATAACCCTGCGGCAAACGTACTTTGACCCAGAAGGGTAAAAAAACAGTTGCAGAAGCTGGTACTGATATCAGTATTATAGTTATGAATTCCGATAAGCGTTACAATAGCTCCATAACTTTAATGCCAGGGATGCCCCAGTCACAACATGAAAGGGACTTGATAAGGGAAAATTAGTAAGTATTTTAGGATAAAGAACAACTATAAAAGAGAAAGGCAGATTATTTTGTGCATATGCATGGCATGTTAAGCTATAACAAAGCTACAATAAGCTATAAGCTACTAAGTTATAAACGATCGATAGACCCCTTTGAAAACTGCGATTCGTTTCGCTTTCCATGATTCCGTAAGACATTTCAGCTCCTTGAAAATGTATTATATCTTCATCATTCTTAGGCTGCTTTCGAAATATTGCGAAGTTGTAGTAATGCATAGCTACAGAAAGTGCATATGACACGGAGTAGGATGTTATCTCCATTAAAGGGTAATTTTTGAGCCACATTTTGATCCGGATCCCTGAGAGTGAAAGCTGGTAC
>JAQFZX010000420.1:0-61192 GCA_034682405.1 Hydroisotoma schaefferi | reverse complement strand
CGCGCTTGAATTACGCTGCAGCGTGCTGCTGAAATGACGCTGCCGCGCGCTGGAATGACGCTGCAGCGCACTGGAATGGCTGCAGCGCGCTAGAATGGCTGAAGCGCGCTGGAATGACGCTGAGCGTGCTGGAGTGGCTCCAGTGCGCTAGAATTACGCTGCAGTGCGCTTGAATGACGATGCCACGCGCTGGAATGAGGCTGCAGCGCACTGGAATGGCTGCAGCGCACTAGAATGACGCTGAGCGTGCTGGAGCGGCCCCAGTGCGCTAGAAGACGCTGCAGTGCGCTGGAATGACGCTGCAGCGCGCTGGAATGACACTGCTAAAACGCTGTTTTTTTTGTTTCAGATAATAACGAAATGGAGAGCGAATGAGAAATTTAGCTACGGTTACGTGCGGGCGGAAGTGCTGGCCGGTTTTGTTAACGGATTGTTCCTGCTTTTTATAGCTTTTTTTATATTCAGTGAAGCCGTAGAACGGATCTTGGAACCACCGGAAGTTAAACATGAACGCTTGTTCGTCGTCAGCGTTCTGGGATTTCTTGTCAATCTTGTAGGAATATATGCCTTTCAGCATGGGCATGCTGGACATTCTCATGGCGGGGGACATTCCCATGGGGGAGGGGGACATTCCCATGGAGGAGGGGGACATTCCCATGGAGCGGAAGGGGGGAAGTCGCAGATAATGGAGGGGGTATTTCTACACATTCTGGCTGATACTTTAGGCTCCGTTGGGGTTATCATTAGTGCTGTATTAATGTGGGCTTTTGGGTGGATGATTGCCGATCCCATTTGCTCCATGTTTATCGCCATTCTTATATCCTTGTCCGTACTTTCTCTTATCAAAGGTGAGGGGGTTTGAAATGCATTATCTATCTGTGTGTTAGTTAATTTGACTGAGAAGTGATAAATTTTTCCTCTAGAATCGGTGCTAATTTTGATGCAACGGCAACCAAAGTCGTTAGACTCGAGTCTGGCAGGGTGTTACCAAAAATGTATGCAGTTGGAGGGGGTGTATTCGGTGCAAGAGCCGCACTTTTGGACCCTCTGTTCGGATTATTATGTCGGGAGTGTCAAGTTGGAGGTGGCGAGGAATGCTGATCCGAGATATATTATACAACAGGCTCAACTCGTATTCCAAGCTGTTGGGGTTCAACACATTTCCATTCATCTAGACTTTTCACTTACATAAACGAAAAATAAATTATATATTGTTGTACCTTTTTATAATATTGTGGGTGTGGTGGTTTTTGTGGTACCATGTGGGGGTGTCGTTTTATTAGAGAGAAATGCTTACAGCAACAGCATATGCTAGTGTCCCCCACGTTAAGTCATAGTCTGCCTGCATACTAGCGAGTTCTTAGATTCATTCATTCATTGGGATTGGGAAGAAAGTGGATGTAGTACCTGTCATCTCGGGCTTTTATTCCTCCACAATAGTAAGATTCCTGCTAAAGAAATGTCGCCTTTCTTAATTGCAATATTCTTTGCTAAAATTCATAGAACACCAAACCCGCTGGTTAGGTTCACATCAAAAGGTGATTAAGTATAAGTCCTTGATTAACATTTCATGCATCATAGGCTAACCTCTGTCTGTGATTAATGTCAATCAATGTATTAAGGTCACCAGGACTAGGACGGCTTTTAAATTTCAAAATTGTAAATAGTGGTCGAGTGAGATATACCACAAAGTTTAGCTTTGTAACACGTTTCTCGCCACAAAAGTGTACCCTGCCCTGCCTATGTTTATGCAAAACAAACGAGTTGCAATAAAATAGCGTATAGGTAGACTAGAACCAACATTACATGAGATTAGCATTGATATGCAGTGCAGACTCCTACGAAAGAAAGTAAAAGGACAGGGACGGACAGATGCACATAAGACATTCCAGATAAAATAAATAAATCGCTTTATAGACGTTTTTAAATTGTTTTTATTTTACAGCCTGTGCAGAAGCGAAGATCATAAATATAAATAGTGCTAGGCTGTTTATGACAGTTCCGTTGGGTTGGAGGAGTTAAGAGGATTCTTCGGGATCTGCAAAAGTAATAATATAACCAGAGAAAGTAGGTTAATACTTGCATTCTTTCTTGTCGTCTCGGTACTTTCATTCTATGTAAATTGGGTAAATAAAACCTTCAACGATGGAGTATTGTACGTCCGACTGTACGGCATCGATGGGGACGAGAAGCTCTCCCGAGGGGGAGATATAACCGGGGATCAAGGTGGATTCTGCAGATCAAATTAATTAATTTAATTAAACCACTGACTAATTTAATAAACCAAAAAACCTATATGAAAGCAATTAGGGTTAAAATGGATGCATGTTTTTATATACTATTTTTTTCCAAAACCCGAATTGAGAGCATTGTTGAAACTTGAGATACTAAATCCTTGATTTAAATTAAAGCTTAAGATTTCTGCAGAAAGAGAGTAAAAAGTTAGATGAATCAGAAGGGTTTGGGCAAAGGTATTGGAACTCAAATGGATAGCTAAAAAGGGTCGATGGAACGGTATAAAGTTAGGCTTTATTACTGTCAACTGTACGAAGTACCATGCAAAAACATTACCTTTTTTTGCATAAGTTTACGCTTTTACCTCTAAACGTTAAAACTGTTAGAGAAAACTTGTAATTTTTAACTTTTAAAAAGCTACTTCTACTAAAAACAGCATTACCTTTTACAGGAATTTGCCTACTTTCCTCCTCATCAGCCTCAGTCTCCTCATCCTCGTCAGCATCAGCATCAGCATTCTCATCATCCGAATCCGCTTCATTGTCTTCCTCTAAAAAGAAGCATTACCATGTCATGTATGCATACATTTGCAAATCAATGAGTTTTTATGATACCGTATATGCTCGAATAGCGTCCCGGGACACTAATTAATTTTTTGGAGGTCACATTCAACACAGTTATATGGGGCTTATCGAGTTTTAATGGTAATTAAGGGGGGACACTATTCGAGAGGGGACACTATTCGCGTATATACGATAACTAGACTTTCCATTCCAGCATTCTACTAACCTTCAGAAGAATCATCTTCATCATCCGGTGCCTGGGTCGTAGTGGTCACATTTACAGGGGCTGGAGTCACAGTAGGAATAGGTGGATTGGTATCTACGACCGTTGGAACGAGCTCAGGTTTGGTCTGTTCCACTCCCGTAGGGTAAATTGCTGGAGTAGCATTCTGAGCAACGGTAACTACTTCCGATGTAACAGATAATGGAAAATACTTATGAATAAATGCTTCAAAAATGTAATTTCTGAAACCTCATGAAAGTTCTTTACCATTTCCTTGCCTTCCTTCCCTTAAGTTGGGATAGGCATAAGCAACCGAGATAACGACGGCGAGAAGCAGGATGAACTTCATTGTTGTGATTTCGACTCGATGATCAAACTGGTACTGAAGGTGTTTCTGTTTAATGACTATTTCATTTAATGTATGTCAGCTAAAATGAAGGAAACAGGGCTACAGGGCTTTACTTTATGCCAACTTGTGTTACATTAAAGGGATGATGCCGTTAGGACAATTAAACATATTAGAAACCGGTTTTAAAAAGTAAGTTTGATAAATCCGTCTGTAGACCTTGTTTTAAAAAATCACCTACTTCCCAATGGCATATGCAACCAACAGAATAACAAGCAGTTTATCATTGCATTCTCATTTTTTGTGGTCTACTTGGGCTCGCTGCACTACATTATTGTGGTTTTTTCCTACCTTTTAAGATTACTACTTCTCTTTTAACTTGTATTTGCTTTGACAGTGATATTGTAATCAGAAGGTGGAAAAGGTCTAACTGGGTCTCACAATTAAACGGGGGCTAAACATCCTAACTATACTTGCTTCATGCTTTGTAACAAGATAAATGCTACCAAAGATTGCAAAACGTTGGAAGAACATTAGTTCCAACACTTCTTCTTCTTCCTTGGCTAAGCACTCAAGTGGGTCTATGCGTCATTTGTTTTGCTTTACTAACCTTAATTAAATCAATCATTCAAGCACAACTTCATAAGACGTATAATATATTTTCTACATCCTTAAATCCAAATTAATCATGGACCATCAACTATTAATATTACATACATTTTATTTATTAAATACAATTACCAGAAAATAAATCGCGTACACACACGAGACTTATATTACAGACGGAAGATTGTTGATTATATTAGTGATTTTAATAAGTAAAGTACCCACACAGATGCTTCCTAATCAGTGTTAAATGTTCCTTTTAAAGTGGCTTATCTTTAGATGCGTTTAGTTTAATAGATAATACCGCAAAGACTATCATTAAAATAAAATTGTGCTTATTGGGCATAGGCTAAGTCAGCCTCTTCCTTCTTTCGACCTTTAGTTTGACGTCTAGATTTGGTACGGAGTCGGATGGGAGATTTTGGAGCAACAACTGAGCTGCCATCGCGAACGCTGCTGCATGTATCGCTGCCCCCACTGGATGTGTCGCTGTCCTCACTGACCCTCTTGACTTCTCGCTCTTCTTTGACAGGGTTATCCATGTAGAAATCCATGTTATTTGAGCCGTTACCATTGACCTCATCATTTACCATTTGTGCCATTGTCTTCCTCCTTGCCAGTCTCGCCTTAGATCTGACAGTTATCTTTGCATCCTTCTCCACTTCATTAGAGCTGGTGTTTAGTTTGGCCAAGGGACTTGGAAGTCTGTGAAGCACCACTCGTGGGACGAGGATGGGAGTGCTATTTTTTTTTGCATGGAATTGAGTGTAAATCAAAGTTAGAGATTTTTTTAGAAATATGTAGTAATGATGAAGCTTCTTGGAGTGCCTACTCTGTATCAGATGCCAGGAGTTTTTGCAGATCATGCTCACTTATCCCTTTACATTTCATGGTCTTAGCCTTGATATTGGATTCCAAACGAATTGGACTGGTTTTCATTTGGAATTCAATAGTTGGCTTGACTTCGCATTTCCGGGTACAGTCTTCGCAAAGACCTGCCACTTCGTACTGAAATTAAACAATAATATACATATATATTGAAATGTCAACCTTAAGATGTCTTCTAACAGTTAAACAGATTGAAAGAGTAAGCTTTCTCACTGCTATGGGCAATTCTTCAGCATTTTCCAAACCAGAAGCAATAGTTGACGGGAGAGTGGCGTCTGGAACTGCGGTCTTCGTGGCATCGGTTTCAATAGAGGTGTCCGTGCTATCATGATTTAATTCAGGTCCGTCCAATGGTAATTTTATGATGGTGACAGTCTCTTCGCCACACTGTGATCAATAATTTAAAAAGACTTCAAACATATTTCCTTGTTACGTTATTTTACCCACAGTGGACTACCAATAAAGCCAATAGCATCAGTCTTTATAAATACGGGAATTACCTTCAGTTTACATGGTCCAAGTAACTTTCGAGCCAAATAGATTAGAAAAATACCGATAACAATTGGTGAAATCTTGTGAAATTCTTCCCATCCAGCATTTGAATAGTACTGAAAACAGCAAGAAATTCATTATGAGGGCTCAAGAAAATAATTTGAAATGAAGTATCAGTCGAAAGAATTTTTATAGTTTGAAAAACATGCATATTAGACATACGGTTTCCATCCGTTCCTTCAACAACCGCATTTGCAGACATATTCCATTTTTCTCACAGTTTTGAAGTAGTTCACGAGCCGAATTCTGCTGCTCCTCGGTCCAATTATTCCAATAATCTTTGAAGGATGCTGCAGTAAGCACTCCGAGACAAATCTAAATAGTCATGAGTATTTATTAGCAAGATAAGATCTTAAATTAATTAGCCGTGGGTTTCTCTCGGTAAGTGAATGTATAAGTAAGGACCGTTACCTCAAAAGTGCAATAAAGGCATGCATCTTTGCTCCTAAGATCCAATGAATTGTTCATCTCCGCCAGCTTGAAAACTTTTCGCCAGATTGTCAATAGCAAGTAGCTGAAACTTGTTACAAAGGCAGAGACCAGTATCATCATTAAAATTTCCACAAAAAAACTAGAGCTGGACACATCCTCTTGAATCTGCTTGATCATCCGTTGCAAGAAATCCGAAGGGTTGTATTTTTCGGGTAGATTCCACAACCAAACCAGGACCACTCCAAAGATTCCTGCGGCAGGTCGAGAGAGTTTCATTCTCACGATGACGCTGCAAGCGTTGACACCTCGTTCCTTTCCTTATCTAACCCTTGACGCTTTATTTAGTACTTTTTTCTGAAATTCTACTCTTTCCTTGCGAAAATATAGCTTTTGCTCGAAAACATGAACCCAATAAAAATCCACTGGACAGAAAGATTTGGATTTGAATCTGATTTATTTTGAGCTTCGCTAAGTTTCTTGTTGATAAGGCTATTTGTATTATAATTCCGGTTGTCATAGTTGCGGAAGGACATGAAGTGACACACCCACTCGGGTACCGTTCCTTGTAGTTCATACACAGCGTCATAAGCGTAATAAATAAATTGATTGACTTGATAAACGCCCATCATTGCATCGCTCTTAGAAGTGATTGAAACAAAATGACCCAAGCTTGAATTAGAGAGTACGTAGTGTGCCAAATTAAATTATATTGATACACTTTTGCCAAGTTAAGCTTAAGTTAACTAGGTAATAGTAAAGCTCTCATCCTTACTTTACTTCCATCCAGTAGTAATAATTTATTATTATCCAAGCTAATAAAAATACTCAACTCTTACACTTGCTTGGCCAAGTTAAGTTCTCTCGTCCATAAAAATAGCCTCCATGCATGCAACCCAACTCTAGTCAAGTTCAGAGACTTGGAAGTTGGAGTGATGATACTTTTATTTGTATTGTTTTTCCCTGTTCATGGTAATAAAAGTAGGGAATAATGATCCCTTCTCTAAATGAGAAGCTAAAGAGATACTAAAGCTAAATAGTACGTACTACTGGCAGTCATTCTTCCTATCTATGCAAGTGAGGATTGGTGTAGTTTACTAAAAATACGGTTAACGGTCTACTAGACGCATAAACCCGTTCATGGGTTAGAGGATGTCAAGAAGATGATAATGACGATGACTATATTTTGTTTTAGTACTTTCTCTTTATTAGTTGACAGGCTTTCCCTCTTTCACTGTCCAATTTTGTTGGTGAGATAGTGCACTTGGGATGATGACTTTGATGAATTTAGGGGATGATGACTAACCATGGTATAAATACACTGAAATACTCTGTATTTTACAGTCATACTCATAATGCTTGTAGAAATTGCCCAGTATTTACAAATGTTTAGATAAATTCCGTATTCTTTGTGTTTTTCCGTTTTTATTAAATTCGAGGAAGCTTAATACGAGCTTATTAAAATTAATTCGTGTATTTATTCTAAAAACGGATTCGACCCGGATGTTAGTGCTATTAAAATACAGTTGAAAAAACGAAGAATGGAAGGCATTTACATTTTTAGAGAGATCATTTATGAATTTTTAATTTAGTTAGATATTAAAGTCAGCAAAATTGGTTTTGTCACAAAAAGTGTTAAAAATGATTTTGACTTGATCCAGCAATCAACCAGCCTTACCTAAAGCCTAAAACCTTAATCCTTCTAATGATAATCACAAAGTCACAATGTCAGCTCCCGTGAATAGATTTTACACGTACAAAGGTGTACATTCATCATCATTAATTCCTACATTTTATCCCAAGATCACAAGGAGAACTGGCGATATGTGAAAGCCACGTTGGAGAAAGATAATAATAGGGATGCCTTTAACAGAAATTTGACATCTATGAGAAAGTAGATCAAAAAGCTTGAAGAGTAAGATTAAGTGATAAGTTCGGATATATCATCAATAGTGTAGTTCATAGTCTAAAGTCTATTTTTGCACTGCCATCATCCCTAGGAAAGTTACCACTAACTTTTGAATACTAACATACATCTATGTGAATCCTGCATTTTCTAGTTAGATGATAATATGCAAAGGAGGTCGATTAAACTTCGGATGAATAGCCATCTCTGTCAACCCTCTTGCTCTATTCTTCTTGAGTAGTTGACGTGACACAAATGACATTCCTCTTTCAAGACCTTACTTTACTGTAATGTCTTGTTCATCGCCGCAGTCACTGGATGATAATCCAAAGGGGCTGAGAGATTTCAGTTGAGATCTATGAGTGACATTAGATAGGTTTAACTTTTGGCTAGACGAAAGGCTCAAGAATAGAGGAGGTGAGCCGCTTAAAACTTATCTTTATGCCATATCATGATTGACTTTAACGAGACGTTTTACATACATACAATAGCTCAGGATTTTTCCACAAACGAAGCAAGGATAGCCTTATTCTTTGTTCCTCTATTCCTCCGGGAAATTTTTTTTAATCCTTAGAAAGATGTTGCTCGTTCAAAGACGAGTTTTTTTTATATTTGCACGTATGTGTGGGTTGATCGTAGACAGAGAAACGAGTACAAGTATTGGTAACGAACTGCGGGTTCTTTTCATTCAAGAGAAAGCATATTTATAGCAAACATTCTCTTTCTTTGACAACCCGGACTTTTCACCCGGGTAATCCTCCACTTGAGGGATGATGATGAGTGATAAGGGAGAGGATGATGATCATGACGACGGCGATGGTAGTTCGGGTGATGATTTGAATGGGGGGCTTGTATGGAAAAGTAATAACGTGTCCGGGCTCTCGACATTTGGTCATAGGTTATTTGGGTCGTGGAAAATGCTAGAGTTGTACTACATTATGTAAAGGGTACTTCATGGATTAAAAGAATAGAGAGTTCTGTAATACATCTATGGATTTTTTTATTTGACAACGTACTTCAAATTCCGTTTTATAACATAACATGCTACTAGTTTCATTTCATAAATAAACCTAAAGCTTTAAGCTTTCGTTAAACACAACATCCGCCTCTCCTTCCGTCCTACTTCCTCGTTCCAAGCCAAAGTAAAGAATCCACTACAAGTTGATTTTGGACAGGATTGTCAAAAGTATAAGACAAAGGGACATTCCCATGCTCATAGTCGATATCATTATGGCCCATGTTGAAATAAACCATGTTGTAATTCCTATTGCTCCAAACAACCGGGTAGTATCCACTATACCAGATTTCACTCGGATCCGGCCCAGTTCCTAAAGGAAAACTTGAGTCATCAATAGCCAGTAGGATTTCAATATCCGGATTCTTCGTCAAGTCATTTTGCCACCGGTACCACTCATTCGCAGCGGATTCGAATACCGGGGGTAGGTTATTTGTGACTGGATGAGTCCTGTTTTCCACTTTCAAAAATGCTGGAGTTGGTTTCCAAGTGTTACTCCGGTATTGACCGGATCCTAGGAAATCTTCATGGTACCAATTCCAGTCCTGGGGGTATGTTGAAGGGGTCAGAGCAAAGGCTGAGAAATGGAATCCCATCCAAGAACCTCCAGTTTGCATATAAGATTCAAAAGCTTGTCTCTGGATTGGGCCTTCGGGTCTTGTATCCAGGAATATTACTACTTGGTAATCACGAAGGTAGCTCAAATTTAACAGGTTCCAGTTCCTTGTGGATTCGAAAGTAAAGTTGTACTTTTCAGCGGCCTTTGGGAACCATTCATTAGCCTCGTTCACGAAACTTATGTGACCATCGTCGTTTATTGCTGTGGAAAAGGCGATCACTTTGAATGACAGGGAATGCTAGAGGAAATATCTTAATTTTTATTCCTAAAATCCATTTATTTTTATGCATATTTTTCTCGTTAAAAGAGAGATGAGAGGCTGATCTTTGGTTTTAAATAGCATACCGTAAAGCAGGATGAAAGAAGCAGTAAAAATAAAAGTCCGTTAGAACCTTCCATTGCTGATGGGGAAAAATATAGAATTCGTTAGCTAGGTTCTAGCTCTATCAATAAACGAGTTACTCACAATGGATGACTGATTAGCTCATGCTGCAGAATATATTCAAAGTTGTATGATGTGATTTAAAAAAATCTAAACAAGCTAAAATACACTCACGTTTATCAGCAATATTCATAATCAATTGTCAATTACATTAAACTAACCAACAGGTCTTCCAACGAGTTTGGTTAATAATGGGAAATTATTCAATGTAAAAATAAATATCAAGCTGTCTAGTCTAACCGAGAACCCAAAAACAACTTCTGCAGATAATTATCTGTCAAAATATCTCATTGTTTCCAATTCCAATGTATACCGTTTAGCTTACTTATCATAACTTTCAAGGGCAGTATTTTAATCTGACGAACTTATCAAAAATTGAATCCAGGACCATAGAAAGCGTGTAGTTTAGTGAAACTTAAACATTTGCCGAAGCAGTTTCTTCAATGCTTCCGATCTCCGAACATTCGTCTAAAAATTACAACTGAGCCCAATTCTCTGTCCTGAAACGGTATAGCTGCTATGCTGCCGTCCAGAGGATCTCAACTCAGTTCCAATGGAGGTTTTTACATAAGTTATCGAGCGTTAAATGCTCCATTTGTTTCTACTTGGATATATTAACTAACATGCGTTGTCCAGAAAGGTCACCAGCCCATCCTAATACACCTCCGACTCCAGTAGCTAACTTAGATTGACTCTCGAAAGGTTTCAAGTGGCTTGCCAGCAGTCTAAACATGTGTCTGCAATTTCCATTTCAATCCACGCTTCGTCTCTTTCCCCTTCTTGTTAACCCTATCAACTTTATTTCTTATCGAATCAAATAAAATACGAGTACTACTTATTTCTGGTTATGGCTAGAATACGTATACGAGTATTTGATATAGTAATTTTTTTGAAATCTGTACAAACCAAAGCTCTCTCGCTCTCTAACAATTTTATAATACAAATTTTAACGATCTTTCCTAGCCATCATGGAATTTCCTAAATCAAACTATCATTTAGATTCCTCCAGTTGGTTTCAGAAGCTCGAAATACGTCTACAGCATAGAATACTATAGTATATCCAATAATGTTTTTATCGTTTGACCTTACAGAATGTCAAAATATTCCATCTGTGACCTTTCTTAGCCTTACTTTTGTACATGATACAGAGTTAAAGTAAACCAGTAAAACTGGCAAAATAAATGAAAATGGACAGAGCTCATAAAAATGTTGGGAAATCGGTTTCTGAGCACCCAACATCTCAATCTCTAACCCAATCCATGGTCCGCTGTTCAACAAGAACCCAATTTCTGCACGAATGAGTCCAAATCAACTTATTGTGTTCTCAAGCAGTTAAACTCATGTCAAAATCAAATCACACAACAGCCATCATCCTCAACCCTTTTACTACTACTCCTATCCCAAAACTAACTCTCTAATACATTAAAATAATGAAATCCAGTAGTATACTGTATTAAACCTTAAGAAATTGCCCGATAGCTGGCCTTTTGTAGTAATCCAAAAACTTTCCACCCAAGAACCACATTTTATTTACCAAACTAAACGCAAGAGATTCATTTATTGTATTATGTTGTAAAAAGAACGGTCGAGCCGTAGATTTGAAAACTCAGTCGCATACTGCAGTAACAGAGACCATCGACTAGCATGTGTACACCACTACCATTCCTACGACAGGGACCTTTGTACAAAAATACCAATAACAACTGAGATCTGTCGCCAACCCACTTGAATGAAATCGTGCCGGGCCGAGTCCGTTTTCTGAAAAGCAGGATTACATTGGCTACTTTAGTTGTGGAAACTTTATTATTATTTCTATTTCATTTTACAGCCCAGCTAAGCTCAAACAAACAAAGTTTTCTTGTTTGCAGAACGAAACCCCAACAACTTATACCTATGAAATGATAACTACTCATGCTACTCCAGCAACTCTACTTCTTTAAATTACTCCAACTTGTTACTTGACTGTAATGGTTATAGCATCGGTAAGATAAAATGAAACTGAGTCAGACACAGATAGCAGGAATATGATTTAATAAAATTGCCTACAATAAGGAAGTACAATTCTTTCCAGCAAGAGCCGATAATAATCTGGGAGAGTAAATCTTGAAAATGTATAGCACAAAGCATTTCTTAGAATAGCAAGGATGGACAACATTTATTTTAAAGTTTTCACCAGTCTGGAAATTGTCTTTAGCACTTCTTTCTGTAACTTTATTCTTATCCTTGGTAATACGTGCGTCGATGGAGCCGAGAACTACTTGGTAATTTTTGCAAGTGACGAGCAATCTATATATAGATCCGAACTTGAATTTGATAAGATAAGGATGCCGATGATAAAGTAAAATGAAGACAATGCAATGCAACGGTTGCTTGCAGCATCTTATCTTATCCTAGGAACATCGGGTGATACGAGAGGTTGTCTAACTTTTTATCACAACGACTAGAAAATGCTGCTGTAGTAATATTCATTACGTAGAAGAGCATCATAACTATTACGACAACTGCAGTGAGAATCACAATAGTACATATCCTACCGAGGACTTTAACTACTAAACGACTGTCTTGGCTGGACTTGGAGGAAAAGTACGAGGAAGTGAGATATCATGGGCGTTAGAGTTGTTTCCTGTTGTAAGGAAGCTTCCAGCGCATTTACTAAATAGCAAGTCTTTTTTGAAAAGCTTCTTTGATTCCGTGTTGTAAGATTCGCGATATTTAAGCTTCAAGAATTTCATTTAAGCATTTCAGAGGTAGCATGTATAGCTACCACCGTGAGTACCTTGCACTGCTGTTGAAACCTATTTTAATCTCAACCTTGACCTTTCGGCCTACTATTATAATGAATTAAACTACAAACATTATTTCATTAAAACAATTGCCGCATACTCCCGAATTATAGCTCTATTTCAAGTAATAACCCTAGTGGACAGGTTCTCCTGTGTTCTGCCTTCACCAATGCCTATTTGATTACAGCTTGAATTGACCAGAAGTATTAATAGCCCGAGCTATATTTTGCGAACATACAGTACTAAGCTCAATCACAATAAAAGAACTGGTAAGGTAAGTCCTCTAAGAACCTTTCATAGAAGTGCATTACACCAGCACCACTAAATGAAAGAACATTATTAATATTAAAAAGTCCTTTTCCACACTTAAAAAATAGAGGAAGAATAAAGAAGTCAAACATAAATAAGGGAATAAGTAGTTGAAAGCCAGTTTAACACGTATTTATCTCACATTCTCTCACAGTCCCTTAAATCTTATTCTTTTAATCATAAATAAACACACAAGAAAAAAATCCTCTCTTACTCCCTCCTAACTTTTTGCCAAAAAGGCTTAAAACCGTCTTTGAAGAAAGTTTTTGCACTCGTTGAGTTGCTATAATAAAATAAAATAACACGCAGCATAATTTACAGCTCAAAACATCCACAACTCCCTTCCAAACCTTATACTGCAACACTTCCTCTTTCTCATCCCCATTATCCTCAACTACAGATTGTATAAAGACACTAACAAGATGGATATTTGGGTCTGTGAGAGAAAGTAAATATTTTAAACGTTTACCAAGTAACCTTCTATCAAGCAGGGTGAAGATGGACAAACTTATTTTACACAGATATAGATAGAGAAAGAGGCAATAAAATGGCAATGCAATAGACTACTACTACTACTATTCCTGCTACTACAAATTTTTTACTTTGTTGCTCCCACAATCAGTCTACGCACCCTCGAACTGGAGAACTCGAACCTTTCTCCTGGAGAAATCCTTCCCATCTACCAAACTACTTTTACATGATCATCAAAGAGTATTTGAGAGAGCTTTCACCCGGTCCTCGTCTCCAGTTTCTCTCCAAACGCTCTACCACTTGGTCCTTCTAGTTTTTACGGTCAAGAGGTCGGGAATGCGGTGGTGAAAAATAGTATCTCTTAAAAACTCTGCCGGTAAAAAATACAGGAATTTTGACGTATTAATTTACTACTTCTACTACTACTACTACTACTACTGTTACATGTACTGCTAAAACATGTACTACTGAAAACGTGTACATTTTTCTTACGTTCTTAAGAATCACTTTAACCTTTAATTGCAACAACGCCAGTGGCTGACTATTAAATATCAGTTTTTGTTTAAAAATAATAATTCTTTGAAGGATACTGACTTAAGACTCATTTCTGAATACTCGTGATTTCCATAGATAAAAACCCCATTTATATACCAAGTACCAGTCCAACACCCACTTGACACTGGGAATCAAACACCGGTTTATTCCTCAGCAAAACTGCTAGCAATGATTCTCAGCCACTTGAAAAGCGATCTCTAAGGCACTCAAGAATCCATACCATTCCAATCTCTTCCATTCTATCTCCTATGCCGATTGACTTTGAGAAAGACCGGATTTACTTTTAAGCCTTAGAGCAGCAGAAATAAGCACCTCTGTTAAGCCCAAGATAGCTTACACTAACGGATCTGTGTCAAGTGGTTTTAATACTCGAAGGCTTAAGAAGAAATACCAAGAAACAGAAGTAAAAGTAAAGAGAAAAGGATTTAATCCTAAAACTATAAAGTTAAGCGAGTGAGAAAAAATAAAGTCATTGGATTCAAAAAGATAGAACAAAGACAGTGCCATAGGCAAAAGTAAAGTGTACAACGGTCTGAAAATAAATAAAACATAATAAAAATCCGTCATTAATTCCCAAACGGGTACTTGCCACTTGCCCTCCTTTCCAATTCAATGTTAAATGGTTAACTTCAATACAGAAAGGGAAAGGCTCTTCAGCCCATCCTATTAACGTGAACTGTAATTTCCCAAATTTGACATAAATAAAACTTCTAGTAATATTTATTCTACCTAAAGAATCAATTTCATCCGTCGCTCCATTGTCTGTCTATCTATCCTATGATAATAACCAATAATATCTCAGAGGGGAAACTGCCACTTGTCCACTTAGTATAAAGTAGAAGGCAAGACACAAATACTTTTATCAAGCAGCTCAACCACTTGTGAAAGGCACATCTGGTGACATGAGAAACCCGTTTGGTGGATAAATAAAGAAGATAGCCCATCATCATCACTTAAATTGGCTACATTCTTAAAATCATACTAAAAACAGGATACTTCTTTACTTATAACCGTACTTTCCCTATCAGAGTAACAGTAGAGTATAATATGTAGTATCAACGGAGGAGGAATCATAACATTAGTCTTCCGTTAATTGTGTATCCAAAATATCATATTGGCTTGATGGGAACTCAAACGTGACAAACTTGGAGATAACAAGGTTTTGTTACATTAGCTTCCATCATTATTATTACTATATGCATCTACATCTACCCTACTGATAATATTGTGAGAAAATAAATCTATTAAGTTTTAACTCAGCAGCATACTGACAATTTCCCTGAAGAAACAATTAAAATAAAATCAGAAAAAATTTAGAGAAAGCACGGTTATGTTTGCCGAATACTTTTAAAAACAAACACAAAGGGTACACCAACCCAACGATTCCTCTGTAGATGATACAACTAAATGTACCTTTATGCATGGAAAAATTACCATTTGGTCTTGGTAAGTTGGTAAATTCTCGATATTCTTGTGTAATTCTGGACAGAAAGCGCACACAGAACTGAAAGTGGATGGTAAAACATTTTATGCAGAAATAGAGAGCAAAGTTTATCGGCAAGGGATACTTGACTGGAACTGTTGACTCTGTAAAGTAGAGACAGACAGTTGGCAGTTGTAGCTGTGAGCGTTTTGTGTTATTAAAGATAAATAAACTTGGTATGACAATTGACACTGCGAGAAGGAAGGACGGTTCGTTAATTCCTACTTGTAGATATTACTATCAATAAGCTGGGACCGTATTGACTAGACACGTCCGGAAGATTTGATACGTTGCTGTAAAGGCTTTTGATTATGCAGCATTTTGCATTTGAACAAAAACTCATCAGAGTTTTACATCTCATTACATTTTGAAGTGCTGTTTTAAAAGCAACTTTAACACTTTAAGGCAATAGTAGAGAAAAAGGACAAGGATCCTTGCAGAAGAAATAAAGTAAGGACCGTTATAAGCTAAGGACTTTTTTATTATATGAAAGAAAGTATGAAAGCCCAGGTACTCGGGTATCTGGGGATGAAATTAAACCCTGTAGCAAATAGGTAGTTCGTATAAAATAAACGCATTAATATCAACTCAGCCAGGGAGAAGACGATCAAAATATTATGTGTGGTTTTAACGCGTAAAAAATCCATCTTCCACACTTTACAACATCCATCCAACCATCAACTAGCATCCATCTACATAATACCCAAGAAAGAACTAGAGTTATTAAATTAAAACGAGGAAAAATGTGACCCAAGTCATCCTTTAATTAGATAACGTGCTCTCTAAATTTTTAATTAAAAAGATGCCACCTAAACTGAAGAGGGCTTTGGAAGATTGGAACTTTCTCTAAAGTATCTAATGAAAAACTGGCTGATAAAAACTGATAATAAAAGTCGTGTTTAAACACGACAAGAGCAACTTAGGTTGTTGATCGAAACTTTTATAAAGTTCATACTAAAAGTATCTATACCTATAACCTATTTATGGAGAAGTGGTGTCTCTGTCAGTCTAGTAGATTTTAGTGATTCATCGACCAAGAACACTGCACGAGGCACGAGGACACATGCTAACGCTAATTCTAGCTAACTTATCTATCATCATGCACCTAGTCAGTTTGTGGAAATGGCTAGAGAATTTAAAGCTTATGCTGTCCATCTCCTCCTCCCTCGACTCTTCCATTTATATTGAATATGAAGGAGGAAAAATCCATTAGGCAAATATTGGATTAGATAAAGCAGCCAGTCGTTCATCCATAAGGAAACAATCCGGTTGTAAATCTTGTTAATGACTTTCATCGAGGAAATGAGTGTGTGAATGAAAGGCTGGAGAAAGACAGGCGACACTCCAGCTCAGCTCTAACCTATCTATGTATAAAACTAACTAATTGCAATAGAAAGAGTGACAAAAGTCTTTATAATAAATATCTAAAGTATTTAGAATGAGTATAAATTTACACAGCCTAACTGTTGTCACCTCCGGATCAATGATTTGCAAGACAGAAATATAGTACTTGAATCGTTTCAATAGTAAGCTCATTAGCAGTAGAAATACTGGATATAATAAGCTCTAAACGTGACTGGTATTATAGCTGGATTGGCCTGTCTGACTTATTATCTTCTCAGACGAGTGACTCTTTTATCAGGAATCTTTAACAGGAATTATACCTAAAGTAGAAAGTCTAAGCCTGTCTGATTTGTCCTTATTTGATAGGACAGTGGTATTTGTATGTATATACGAATAGATCAAGCTTCCTCTCTATGAAATGGAAATTGAAGTGAATAGACAAAGAAAGAATTAAATTTACTACCCTTAACCAATATCTACCAACTTATATTTGGCAGGTTTACGAGAATAAGTATAGCATAATTGCCGAGCTTAATTCAACAGTTGTTTCTTTCTTTTAAAAGTAAAATAGAAGAGCTAAAACCCAACTAGCAATCTACTGAATTCAGCTAAAGCGTATATTATAATCGGAGGGAAAGTTGCCAAAAGCTTAACAACTGAACACTGAAGCACCAATTAGAAGGTTTAAAGAATTATGAATTTGGGAACAATAAGGAAATGTTTAGAAACTTTTGCCTACAATAAATAAGCTAATTCTAAAGAGTTACAAAACGGGGGCTTGGCTAACGGATATCGAGAAAGAATGGCGTGTTTCTGGAGTACTCTTCCTCGTGTTCGGTGGATATCATTGTACCTTTTAATAGCCATTATTTGGGGATTCGGATGCCCAGGTATGTTTCTATTTTATGGAGATTTATTTATTTATAGATAAATACTTCATTATTTTATATCCTTAAACATAATATCAAATCTATGATTGTTTAGGCTATGGCTACAACAATTGAGTATAATAAATCAAAGTTACCTACCTACCTATATCCTTGTAACCCGTCCAAAACATGCTTGCTTATCCGCTTGAAATAAACACTGCTAAACCAAGGCTTGAATTTTAAAGGTATTGGTAAAGTCATGGAACCAAAGTTCCTTCAAATTTAAGAATTTAGATGAATAATCTAAAATGTGTCGACTTGAAGTAAAGTTTTAATCTGAATTGTGTAAATATACATAATTATAACCCTGGCAAGGAGATCATTAAAAGCTTTCAGTTTACACGCAATTAAAAACATAATGAGTGAAGTAGCTCTTTATTCTAGATACAATCCAATTGTGACTTGTGACTTGGTACTATTGTTGGGGTTGATTTTAAAAGCAACATTCTATCTTTCAGTCGTTCTATTCATGATCTAAGCAAGGCTTTAAATATCCTCCATTTATAAATTAACTAGAAGCCTAAAAGAACACAGAAAGACAACTAGACTTCTTTTATGCATTAGTCTCTCCTTTTGTAAAGTAGATGGATTAACGAGAAGCAAAGGAAATGCCCCTTTCATTACCTTAATTCTCTTTCTTTTTTGAGTAGGACGACCTACTTTTCCTATCATCTACAGGATTACCCTTAAGTCCACATATTACCTACCGCCTTTAGCCTACCCGTTTCATATTTACAGAATAATTGATGACTTTTTTCACTTCTAAATAACTACAGTTTGTACATAAAGACACTTCCAATATGTACCATGTTTCTGAAGCTATTATGGGAGGATAGGAGGATTCAATCAATTTTACTCATCTCATCAGCAAACATCCATCTTATCTTGGTGTTTCCCAATATTCAATATAAAAGTTAATTCTCAGAAGTAAAAAGTACATTTTTTAACACACCAGCTCCAAATCTTTATAAATTCCAGAATAAGGTTTATACGCTTTAAAACCTATCCTGGGTAAATACATTCGCAATGTACACACAAACAAAGTTTGTTTTACAACTTTTTTTTTTTTTATAAAAAACGTTTCATGAGAAAGTTTAGTTTCCTGTGTTTACACACAAACTAACCGGAGGCAGTTGGATTATACTGCAAAAAGCCCGTACTTTCTCCAATTCACCCACTCACGCCTACCACAATCTACTTCTATATATA
This sequence comes from Hydroisotoma schaefferi, assembly GCA_034682405.1. Classification (NCBI taxonomy): domain Eukaryota; kingdom Metazoa; phylum Arthropoda; class Collembola; order Entomobryomorpha; family Isotomidae; genus Hydroisotoma; species Hydroisotoma schaefferi. Next base: position 42,285 of record JAQFZX010000420.1, on the reverse strand, counting down.
TTTCCAGCTAATTACAGCCCCTTGCTGTACTTTCCATAGTTGTAAAAGCCACTAATCTTTCTATTAGCTTGTCACTGACAGGGTGGCGTGGATGATTGCCTTTGCTAATGAAAACAAGATGATATAATAATAATAATACTGGATTTTGTTTCCCAAGTGAATTATTACCCCCCATAATTTCCGCAATTTGTTTTCCCCTGCCTTACCCAGTTCAATTTATAATACGTCTTTCTACAGCTATGAATAAACAAAGGTGGAATTGCCCATTAGGTTGTTTATTGATTGAAAATAGGCTGAATTCTATACAATCCTAGTGAGTCTATTGCATCAGACTGAGCAGTAGAAGCAGGATTGCATTGTTGCGTAAATAAATGTCAGGTTGAAGTTTCGGTTATAAATTTTAATGAAAGCCAAACTGTCAACTCTTTCTGTGACTTAAGTTTCTGTTTAGAGACATAAAAGTAGGATACTGCCTACTATTGACTATTAACTATGCCGGCTTCAGGAACCTTTCACTGCTGTTGCATAGACATTGGAATTCGGCCCTTACATAGAATCCCTGATAGAGTCAAAGGACGGCGTTAATAACTTTGAAATCAGGTCACGTACAAACAATTTATTACCTCTAGTGGACTTTTTCCCAGAGGGAATGTTGATAAAAGCTTGCTCGACATTCTGAGACAGAGACAGAACACATACAACAACACCTATAAACTAGTAGCAGTCTTTTTTTATGTATTCATTCATTTAACCGAAAACGACTGCTATGCTCTTTTATGCGATTAATCTTAACGAGTTTCTCATCTGCAATCAAGAGTTGCGCTGGAATTGGTTCACATGTATGCGAAATAAATAAATAAAGGTTGGTAGGATAAGAACGACCACTTCTTATTTTACTTTTTGTATCTTGCTTGCAAGAGATTGTATGTTAAAGGAGGTTTAATCAGGAGATATAATTGTAGAGGACTTTACACTGGCTTCTCTCGTGTCTTATTAATATTTTAGTAGAAATAAATTAAAGGATTTAATTATTATTTTAGATGTATAGATATTAAGTAGATAAATTAAAGTATAGGTTCTGTCCAACACTTCTTCAAGAGTACACTTATAAACCGAACTGCAGCTTCCATTTGGAGATTTCATGCCATGTATCGGTGAAGCTTTGCAAACAAATAGAAATGCAATGCTGGAATATTTATTTACTTCAATCTAACTACATCTAGGGAAAGTTATGACGCTCGTGCCCATCATCCCTGATATTGATATTGCTTTCTAGTATACAAAGCGGCGTCTGCCCCTTTTTATTTTTCAAAAAGTACATTGTATTGAATTTGTATTGTCTAGTGTGTAATATCCATTGGCATCAGCAAAAAAGCCCACTTTAAACCAGTTAGAGAAGCGAGGTAGAATTTAGAATAGAGTTTGAAAAAACTTGACAAAGGCCATTATAATATCAAATTCCAACCTCCATATCATATTCGTAGCTTGAGTTCCTTCGCCAGCAAATAAGTACGACCACGTAACAAGAGCTTAAAATCGAATCTGCGGGTATCCTCCCTACTTTTCATACCTACCTGCATCATACGTATCTCCCTTGAACTCGGATTCTAGACTGTCCTCCAAATACCACCTAATCAGCTATTCAGCACATTAAAATTTAGAGTGGAACTGAGATTTGCATACAATACAATAGCCATCTACAACTTACAGCCATCAACACGCGCATCGCATAGGGGCTGTCCCAATCTATAGCTTTGAAATAAATGTACAACTGTATTCTCCATGCTTTTGTTGTTATGTTGAAATGGAGTTTCACATTCATTCAGTTTTGACCGAGAAAGTACGATTCAGAATGGAAGAGGACTATGGCTGCTTTCACTGTTGTTCAGTAAACCTGGGTGCATTTGAATCCTCATTGAAATGCACATTGGGTCGAATCCTCTTCCTGAGATTCCTCTTTATATTGTACACAATGGGATTGAACTTTCTGTTGTAAAAATAACCGGTGAATAGTCAACAAGAGAGTTTTTCCATGTCCTAGCTAGTTATAAATATACCCTAGGTTGGTTTACACCTACAGATCTTTCAGCTCTTGATACTGGTTCTTGATTCGCTTTCCCTACCATACTATTTACATTCCATAGTATCTACAACTATGCATGATACGAGAAGGATGATACGATGTACGATATGAATTACAGTCTCCGTTTTTCATGGTGAAAAGCCATAATTCAAAAACGAGATGAGTTATGCTGACAGGGAAGTTTTAACTTGTTCCTCCGAGTCCACAGAGTCTTTGTCACTTTCTCGGAGATTTGCACACATCCACACATACATTATAGCTTCCTTACACGATTTATGCCAGGGAGAAGGACTTTTTCAACTCTAGTAGAATGCATCCGTAAGAGAAAGCATGCAGTATTATATGTACTCCACTGTTGACTGTAGAGCAAGATATGATAAAACTAAAATCTTAGTGGCACTGGCCACTATTTTATTTAAACGTATTAATTTTTTTCAAAGAAAAAACACTACCATCCTCTCTCAGAACCTGCTTGAGTGGAAGTCTCACGTTATCGCCGTAAATATGCGGACGAGGTTGGTAAAAAGTGTGGGCAAAGATGAAGAAATTATGTAGAGATGAATATATCGAATAACAGAGACTATGTTGTGATCTATGAATGGCTGCATCCATGAAGGAAGATAGGAGTCGACTTGGTGAATATGGAAGATTTTATCTGGAATTACAATAAAAAGTGAGGCACAATGCGGAGAGTTTTTATTTTACCGTTTTATTATAACTTTTTACTCCAGCTCATATCTAACCCTGACATGCATGGGTAGTTGCTTGATGTGTAGACGAATGGATGTTATGAGAATTTATTACTCTAAGGGAAATTTGGACTGGGATAAATTTAGTTATTCGATGCTGAGTTGGTGACAATTGACGCATGGTAGGATTCTATCTAGTCAACGTACAATTTTAGTCGTGCATTAGCCGTCGAAATTTCCAACCCACCTTTTACATAAAGTACTTAATTATTAGATACACAATACAAAAAATTGGTAGCATCTTGGCACATTTTTCTCCATATTTTAAAATTTACCATTTTTTTACATCACTTTTAAAAATGCTCTGTCAACAATATAAATAAAAACTTAAAATTAGTCATCTTTATAAAATATATATCTGAATCTTTATGAGAAAATCTTTCATTCTAAACTTAGAAGGGCAAACCCAATAAATATCCAAAGGGTATTCCATTCAACTTGTTATCATCATCCGACCGATAGTTCATAATGTTGAAATTGTTATGCGAAAGATCCCGTATTGATTTTGATGCTAGGAGGCACTTCAGATATACTGAAAAGGGTCTGAAGAAGCATTTCCTCTGGGTAAAAGTACATTTATGCATACATGCATACATACATTCAGTTTATTGATGTGATGATGTCTTCTCTCGGTTAAGGTTCATAGATTCCCATTATATAACCTCAGAATAGTGAATTTCTATGAGTAAAGTTTGCAGAGAAAGTTTAGTCGACCGAAATGGTTTGCGAAAGTAGTAATACCGACCGGGGTACAACATTACGGTTCGGTTGATGGGAAGTTGAAAGGAAATGGATATTTTTAGGACTAAACATTATTCAGAAACGTGCATAATCTCCTAAAACATTAGTAAGGAAAGGTTATTGCGTGCAAGTTTTGTATTTTCAAATTAGGTAAACTATAAACGTTGGGTGTTATTAGAGGATATGTAAATAACTTCAAATAACATTAGAACGATGCTCTATTGATGAAAGTTTATGTTATTTTGGTTGTAAAGATCAAATTAACTTCCGAATTAATTTTAACTTAACTAACATTTCCAGTATTTTATGCCTAAAGTAACAGGCCGCTTTCCCAGTAATAACAATTTCTTATGCAACTACTGCCAGTGCCAACTTTACTAGTTTAGTAGCTTGCAGGTCTGTTTATTTGTCCAAAGTAAATAATTGATTAGCTCTATATTTTCATTACCTTTTTTCCTATTCCAAACTTCACAATCCCATTTTTTCTTGTCTATCCAGCCAACCACACCCACTTCAATTCCTTTCCTAGCATTTTTCTTACTTCTTTCTAGAAAGTAGATGAACCAATTCCAATTTCCATTATTATTTTATACGTTTACATAGAAAGAGAAAGAAAAGGAAGGAAAGACCGACCTAAATCAAAGCGGAATCTTCTTTTTCTTATTCATCATCTTATTTTATTATCTCTCTTGATTCCATCCGTTAAAATCTGAATGACTCAAGTAAGAGCTCTGTTAGTATTCCTACTTACTTACCTACTTCATTTCCAGACTTCTCTAAATCCAATCTTATCTGAAAAACATTAAGCCCATACAACATCCAATGTTGGAATAAATACACAAAAAAGGAACTCCTCTTCCTTCATATTATATTATCGTGGTGTAATAATATTTCCCATTATTTTGTCTTTTCATCCTACCATAAAATCTCATTTCTGTGCTCTACTCCCGCATCCACATATTTTATACCTTTTATCTCATAAATGCAGAGTAAGATGCGTGTGTCTACAAGAGTTGGATTGAGATGCTCTCTGTAGCATAGATGAAAGTAAAGAAGATTGTTCTTCAAACTTATCTTTAGTTTACACAAGAGGACTGTATGTAGACTTATTGGGAGAGTCTGCCAAAGCACAACAGTTTTATTTAAGGAAAGACCAAAAATATTGCATGGGCAATCGCTATAAAAATAAATGGGGGGGGGTAAGTATTGAATAAAACTTAGTCTATTGGGAATCCCAAGACACGTTGTGGGATATTTGCATAATATCACTAAAAGAGCTGGGAATGTAGTAAAACTATCGTTAGTTTTCATAAACTTTTCCTCCTCTGTAATTTCTCCATTACCGATAAATTTTGAACTATCACTATAAAACCTGGGACATGAACTAGGTGATAGATATTATGTAGAATGGGATTTATCAACTATCTATACTATTTGAGTTATGTTATTCCAGTCGTCACTCATTATTATAAAGGGTTAGGTTTAGTAAAATTACATTTTATGAAGTCCCTCATCTTCCTATTTTATCTCTGTGTATAAGTTATTTTTACAGAATGTTACTTTACAATCGCCTCCATCCGTTGTAATTGTGCTGAGCTAAGGTTAACATTTTTAGGTTCTCTAATATATAAAGGAAGGAAGAAACTAAGATTGATATTAATTATCCACAACCTTCATACCATACTCTGCCTATTAGATAATTCATAAGATTAGTAACCCCTTTTGCATCGAATAGAAGGAGTTATAGTTAACTTAGTTGCATATGATCGCTTGTACACTGATATAATGACAAGGCTACTATTATTCTTCCATTTTTTCCAATTACCAAATATACTTTAATAGTGTCCCACTTAATTACCATTAAAAACCCTAAAAACCCCTTTTTAATTCTACGTTAAATTTGACTAACTAACTAAAAAACTAAAAAATTAATTAGTGTCCCCAGACGCTTCTCGAGTATACTCGATCACTGCAGTACACTGATTATTTCCTAAGTCATCTACAGATCATTCACCAATAAACACTGAAAGCAAAATACCAAAAATTGGTAGTAAACTTCGGTCAAAATGATAAAACTCTACCCTAAAGTACCTGTACCAATACACTTTGAGTTTGAGTTAAATTAGTCATTAATATTCTTGATCATGATAAAAAGGAGTATTTATATTTTTTTTCCTAGTATATTTTAAACTTAAACTGGGGTATTAAATTCAATTGACTTAAAATATTTTCTAGACAAGGCGTTACTTTACTTTGAGAAATGAAAATTCATACTTAAATACAACATTAAAGTGACCCATATAATCTTGAACTTTGATCGCTAGTAATCTTTAGAAAGTACCATAAGCCTAATCTGCAATAGTACAACCTGTACAGAACCTCATCTGTCCTATCTTTCAAGTCGTCATCCCGAAACAGTCTGTCACTGTTACTCACCTGAAACATATTTTAGCCATGTTTGGTTCACAATAACCCCCAGTTCTATTCATAAATACAACACCCAGATAGACTTTCTTCCTGGCTTAAGTACATTAATACAACTCCAATATCATTGGAATCCCTAGTGTCTGTCTCAAGAGGGAAGTAGGTGTCTATGTCTCGCCTTGGGGAGAGAGGGTAAAGAAACCTGAAAAGATTCCTTGCAAATAGACAATTATCTCCGAAGCCTTACTTAAGCTCTTGAGTTTATTCCTTCTTATTCTTATTTTTTACCATTTCTACCTTAACTAACTTCCTTACCTGATCCCTATCATGCTTACCTACGAACAAATGTACCACCTTATTTTTCCTTCTAGACCATAAGGCCCAAGAACTCCTGAAAGTGGGAGCAGGATGAACCTCCCAATTTTTATTATTATTATTTTATTCCCAGCAGCCGCACCGGTATTGTTCTCAGTTCTCACAAAAACACAAACGCCTACAATCCCCAGAAGTGCAGAGAAAGCATATACATTCCTATCTTATTTTTTATTCCTCTTTGAGGTAAAAAACCTAAATAAATACTCATCTATGGATGAAGAAAGACAGGGAAAAAACTTGTCGTTTCTACTCTACTTTTTCCCCATTTCATGCCTTTCCTTATGATATTTTTCTTTCTTTGGTCTTTGTAGTTTTTCATGTGGTATAAATGTACTTTCTCTGAATAAAAAAGTAAACCGCACCGGTTGGTTGCTGGTTGGATGGGCCAACCTCGGTTTTTTATAGTTGGTGAATTTAGATTTATTCAGAGGAAGCCACTTAAGCGGTAGGAAGTAACCGAAGGGTAGAACTTTCTTTTGAGCGTGTAACGCAAAAATTACCGATTTTTTTATCATCATCGCTCTTCTTCCATGTGACTGTAGTTGATGTGCCATGCTTTCAATGTAGCTGGGAGGTATAGACACACCCACTTTTACAAATGTAAATCTCCTCTAACGCGTGTGTAAGAAAGGAAAGAATGAGAGTTAGTAATAGTAATATTAGGTCTGTAAAGATTGAGTAGCCAAAAATATTAAATGGGCTCAATACCACTTTTCATACTTTACTTGTGGTAAGAAAAGTTATATTATTATTATTATTACGAGTAATAAAACTTCTTATATTAAAAGCCATGAATAAAAAGAGGATTTGAAGAATAACACGAGCAAAAGAATCATTTTTTTGTGTAGAACATAGTTTCCTCAACTCCCCTTTTATTTTATTGTAATGTTAAGTACTACTCTGTATCGGGAGATAGGCAGAGTAATTTTATGTTTATGGAGATTTAAAAAAATTTAAGCGTAGTTTTGTTAAAACTTTCCTCTTTGGTGCATTAAAGTCTAAAATAAGATAGAAATATCTAATAAGAAGATGCAGGGAATAGAAAGTAAGATTGGAGTCCAAACTATGTATTTATAAAAGCATCATTTACAAGAATAAGATTTAGCAGAACAGTTTTGTGGAGACTATTGAGAACTTTTTCTTCTTACCAGATGAATTTTTGGTTCAAAGTGTTATTATATTATGTAGAGATTTGCAGGGAATGTATGCAGAGGTAAATGGATTCGTAAATAGAGATACCTATGCGATATTGCAACTTCTACTTCTAAGCCGCCTAGCTATCCATCTACCCAAGTTGTTTGTAGGTAAACGGCAATTTCTTTTTTATAGAATCCCTTGTAGTTTAGGTTTTTTACTTTACTTTTTTACCTTAGTAGTTTGGTTTGCCCTGAAAATCACAACCCTAACTCGATTGTTTGTTTTTGCAAATTGAATAAAGACCCGACGACTCTCTTTTTACGTTTAACTATGCTTGTTTTATTCCCAAAGAATCTGTAAAAAGGGATTTCTTTTCCTTTTTATGTACTTATACTTTACTCACTTTCCTAGCTACTTTTTTGTATTATGTGGTTGTTCCATCTTTATTCATGTCTGTCTTTGGTATAAAGAATTTTACAATGGAGACGCCCACAGAGAAGGAAAAACTTTTTACTTATTTATGCAGCAAATGCACGGAATAAAATCACTTACTTATACCGTTTTTTCTTTATAAAACAGACGTGTAGTTCAGTTTTTTTTGTTCTGTTATGTTTTGTATCTAAAGAGTTCTCAGAATGGATTGGTTGAGGAATAAAAACGATGTTCTTCTAAGGAAATTAAGCTTGGATTCTCTTAATGTACTTACTTTGGGTATAAACCTCTGGGTATGAATTCTGTGGGTCAGTGATTTTATGATACGTGTCTTCATTGTTGACGTGTACTGCTCTGTCTTAGACATCATGAAAAATGTAAATACATGGTATAATCTTTCATTCAATTGAGTAAAGACTTTATGGATTAGTATCTAATTCATTACAAACTTGGAAGGGAATTCTACTGTACATGTTGTACTTATAATTGTCTTATTAAGTTTTCTGTGTGACACATACTTTCAAGCGTATCTTATTATCTTTTAAAGCCAAATTTTAAACTACTTCTCGACATTTAATATGTGAAATAAGTCATAAAATAACGTTTATCATTTCTAGACATCACAAGACCGTATATCCTCGAATAGTGGCCCCCCTTTCAAGTTCGAAACTGTTTATTAGTGGCCCCCTCGAATTGTAGCCCCGTCGAATAGTAACCCTGGGGTATTAAGTCAGTTTTATACGAAAGCGCTGCATGCGTTCAAGACATGTTAAACCATGCAGTAAATAAAACGCTTTTTACAACAGAGAATGATTGATTGATTTGCTTAGCGCGTGCAAAAAATGCCTCCGCGGCGATCATTTACGGTGAAGTTTAAATTGGATGTCGTTAAATTCATCAATTCAAGGACGCTGTATTTTGATATTCAAGAATGAAATAAAATAATGCGTATTGCTTTTTAAAAGTAAAGGGATGCTTTATTTAAATTAAAATATTAGTAGCCCCTCCCGAATAGTGGCCCCCTCAAAAAAGTCAAAAATTGAATAGTGACCCCAGCCTGTATTTGAGGATATACGGTATCTATGCAAGCACTGAATTAAAAAAATCACACACAGCGACCGAGTTCCAGGAAAGCCTCCGCTTTCGCTATAATTTAAGTTAATATTAATCCAACGAAACCAGCATGTAGCAAGCGATTTCCAACTACTAAAGCCCACTGCTCAAAAACAGAAACAAACTGTTAGAAAAAACAGCAGGGAATTCCATACGGTCGAGAGCATCTTCAGAATTTACTTGCCACGGCCACAGATACAGATACTTTCTCAGACTTGTGTGTTCTTTATAAGTTTACAACTCGAAATGCAATCCTTCCGAAAGTATATTTCTGACTTTCCGTAGACCAAAGCACGCTAGAGTCTTGAAGCAATTTAAAAATAACCGATTTTATCCCCGAGAAGTAAAAATAAACACATATTTTCGTATCCACCGATCCGCCGTGTTTTTCATGCAGTTTTCAAATAAAAATAGAAAGGACCAGTGTTTTGATAATAATATTTGTAAAGTGTGAGGATAGGTGTAACTATCAATACAGAAACGTAATTTTAATGCTAGTTTTTTTTAATTGAACCAATATTTTGTTGTTTGTACAGCCAAATAAAATAATTTGGATAATAATTTGCCGAAATCTGTAGATTTCATCGATCTTGACTGCAATAAAATGAATGTGGTAAAGTGTCAACTTCAATTTTTGAAAATAAGTTCCTTAGTCAGGTAAATTTTTAGATTGTCCAAATTATTTTATTTGGCTGTACAAACAACAAAATATTGGTTCAATTTAAAAAAAACTAGCATTGGAATAGTATAAACTATCAAAAATAGAGTGAAATATAACATTTCTAAAAAGGCAAAGATGGTATAAAAATAACAAGCAATTAGATGCCTTATTATTTTTTCTATCCCAGGTGAAACAGGCTACAAAGTATGGATGAAGGTGAAAAATTAATCTATCCGCTAAAAATGCCGGGTAAAGTAAAGCAATACCCGGTGCAAGTATGAAGCGGGTTGGTTTACGATCCTAAGTGAAAGTTGTGGTGAAAGTGAAAGTATAGTAAGGAGAAATTTAACGTCCTCATATTCCTGTCCCATGCTGGGCATTAATTCCGCCACATCCACGGCATTGTCTACCCGAGTAGAGGAATTTCCCAACCTGTAATGCACCTACCTACCTACCTACCTACCTTTTACATAAATAAATACCACAGACCAACTCCTCAAGAATTGTATCTAATATTAGATAGGTAACCAAGTTGTAATTTTTGTTTTGAGGTGGGATGCAATCCGGAAGTCTCCCGTGGTATTTTTATAGCATAAGACGGAATTCTACTTTTCTTTGTTGGTTTTGCGTAAACAGAATAAAAAAAAGCACGAAGTCGGGTGTTGCTCGAATGGATTTCGGATTATAATTTAATTTTACCTTTTGGGTGATAAGTATATAGAACTGAGCATTGGATAACATCTTATCTTCCGTACGTTGTTTACCCATATGCCATATGTAACCACTTTCTCATAGATTATATATTATCTCCCTTTTACATGACTTTTTTACAATATAGTTGAAAGTCCTAGAAAAAATTTCTATCCCAACTTTCTTCGAATAAATTTCCAATCATTCCTCAAAATTTTTAATTTCCTTATAAACTCCCCCCTCTCACCCACCCTACCCTCCACCCTAACTTAAATTTCCTAATACAGAAACACTAGCGAACTTCTGTAGAAGCACCTGAAAATTCAAAATAAATTAAGTTCCAACTTCCCTTTAACTTCAAGAGGTATAAATATAAATAGAGTAAAAATCCAATATCCTCTTCAATCCCACAGCTTTTTCACTTTCTCCTGCTCCTTGTCGTCTTCTCGGTACCTTTTATTTCTATGTTTCACACCAGTAGTAGTGAAGGTACCTGTGTCGGTAGCGGATGCATGGATGGATACCTACTGAGGTATTTCTATTTTCAATAAAAAAAACCGTTCTCAATCCAACTACCAACAAGAGTACAGCCTTTTTCTCAGGTCTTTGCTAACTTTTTCCGCCCGATCATAATATTATTACTTCCTCTGGAAATCATTTCCCAGCTCTTTATTCCACTAATGTAAAATCGTTAGCCAAAACCCCAAGAAGCAATAATATATCCCTCCTTTCTAAAGTATTAGCGCTGAGGGGTACCGGTGATATTATTGCTTTTAGGTACAACAAACTATTCGGTCCATTATCTACCATTACTTATAACAACTTATACACAATGATGATGATGATGATGATGTGGAGAAGAAACCTTATCTGGAAAAACCAATTTCCTCCCGTCTCCTTACACAATCTCTCCTCGTCGGCCTACTTTATCTTTTTCCATGTGTAATAATATATGTCTGACTCTCTTTGTGTGTGTTTTTAAAACTCGGAGCTAGAAATATACCGAAATAAATGTGTCTCTTGCTTTCACTTTTGTTCTACGAGCATTACTTGCAGAAGTAGTAGTAGTAGTAGCAGCAGTAAAAGTAATAATCGTTGAAATAGTAGTAGTAGTAGTGTGATAGTAGTAGTAGTAGTAGTAGTAGTAGTAGTATTAGTAGTAGTAGTAGTAGTAGTGGTGGTAATAGTACTGGTTGTTATAGTGTATTGAATAGATTGTGCAAGTAGATTCTAAAGGTACATTAGTCTTTTACAGGCATTTCGGCATTAGTTTGGTTGACTAGGAATTGTAACTTTACTTACTCCCTGACATACATCTATGATAAAGTAGCTTTTCTCTAAAAGTAGCTAAGAAAAGGCCGGAAGGCTTGTATGCGATGTGATCTTTGCATCCGGACTTTTTCTTCGTATGATTTTAAGCTACTTGTTCCTCTCTCCCTTGTGTTGTGAGTATGTACACACATTGTGAGTGATTGAGATGTTATTTGCATTGAGACATTTTCTTTATCTGTATAATTTCCTTTGGTTTTTGGAACATCTTTTGTCAATTTCTGCTACACAAAGCCAGAAACCCACAAAAGCTACTACCGATCAATAATGGTTTTAGTGGGGAATCATGTAATCTGCAATCAGACGAAGAAAGGTGTCAAGAACAGGAGCAGTCCTCTACAATCTTCCTGTGTATTTTATGCTAGCCTTAAAGTAAACTTAGTAATGGGCTATTCTAAACATCCAATCTCACTTTATAGACATATTTTCCATCAAAGGCTTGATTTATGTAACTTCCGTTATTTATAAAGAAGAAGGGCAGGAAGGTGATCTACTGACTGATCTCCTAGACCAATGTAAATTGAGACATCAAAGTCTCCTTTGACTGCATAGAAATGTTTGACACATTTCTTACCTCCAAGTTAGACATTCATTCGGCCATGCCTCTCTCTCTCTCTCTTTGAAACTCTCTTTCTGAAGTACTCTTCTTCCAGAGAACTAATGGAAATATAAATATGTAGCACTCCTGAGTACTAATACTACGATCCTAATGTAATATATTATGACCGCATGAATGACTATGACTACTTTAGAGCATACATATTCAGTACTTCCTGCCTAAAATAGTTCAAAGGTATAAAAAGATAAATTGCAAACTATCCAACTCTACCTATCTATGCTACCTTGTCAGACCTAATATGTATAATAGTTAGCAGGCTCATACTGATGGCACCCGTCTCCTAAATTGGCCAGCCCTTCCTCCACTTATCTTCAAAAGAGGATATAAATTGACAGAGGAAATTTTAAATTGATCACGACACAAATCTAAGGCTGACTGGTTTATCCGTTGAAAGTACACCCTTCCTATCACCTGTATAGTCTTTCTTCCATGTGTGGAATAGTACTTTGCAATCCCGTTCACTGCTGAATATTAAGGTGAGAGATAGCCGCATCCATGTGTGACATGACAGGGAATGTTATAACTATGAATGAAGGATCGATCAGAACAACTACGAGAACAGAGAGAGAGAGAAAGTTGAGATGATCAAAAACCGCAAAAAGGAGACGAATATATCTCAATCTCACTCAGTCTGTTCGTGTGATGTTATTTCATTTTATGTTCCTTTCCGTCACATTAACCAGAAGCCTTTGGTGGTGAAAGCAAAAGTAAGTGGGACCTACCTAAACCTCCGTTCCTACCTAAACCTATCTTTTATGAGGAGGAAAGGCTAGGCATTGCCTAGCTGAAATGGTGTACTATACGTGGAATAAAATATTAGACTTCTTTCTCCACTTTCTCTTCTTTTTCTCTTGATTTTTCTCCTTCAGATCAGATCAGATCTTTACCTCGGGCTTCACCATGCCCATGCATTCTGCTGTGTGGAGGCATTAACAAGTAAAATATGGATGGAATCGTATACCATAGGTTATACGTAGGTAGGAAGTTAGTTAGGAATGTCTGGATGTGTTGTTTTATGTATTATATATGTTGGTTGGAATAGTAAATATCTAAAATCTACAATCTACAACCAATAGTCAACCAACCGATTCATAACTCTTTGATGTGCGTGATATGTGATGTTCTTGTTCAAACAACCGTGGGTAGGAGACGAGCTGGAGCAAAGTGAACTTTCTTACAAGACTTGGGAATCCATCTATCTAAATACGGTCTTCCATTTGTATCCCTTAAATATTCATCAGGGATGTAAACTTTGTCAATGCTTTCACTCCCTGTAACGTTTCTCTTGTGAGTAAAACAAATAAATATAGCAATTTAGTCAAATAAGTCGTAGACGGGGAACTGGGTCGTCTTCGAAAGTGGATTTACCATACATTGTAGAAATGTGTCCCGGTCTACTATTGAATCCGGGGGTTTTATTTTTCCCATTAACGAAGGCTAATACAGGCTGCTACTAGAGGAAACCTTTAATTTACAAATATACGGTTATACACATTACTATCCGCATATGTTTTACGGAGGAAGACGTAAGCTGTCAGGAATGACGTTCCATAAAATACCCAAAATAAGACAACCCGTAATGGCCTAGCCTTCTTTATTTTGTTAAACGACCCAATTCCAAATTTCCTCTGTTTACCTAGATAATGTACGCTTTAGTTTGGTCACAAAGGGAAATTCATAACGGCAAGCATGCATGAAGTTATAATGTAAAATAATATCCCATACCCACTATCCTTTCTTTATGATGGGAAAGCATTAGTCAAGAATGAGAAATCTATCTGGTTTGACTAGCTTTGTCAAGCTTGTGAAGTCTGATGCTTTATTTTATATATTTTTACTATTTTATGGCACACGTTTATATCCAGCTTTGTACAACGTTTCTCTGCCTCGAGCAGAATGCTTTCATAGTTCCAGCACCGTTTTACTATAACGATTTCATACAACGTCTAATGGAACCAAGATCTTCTTAGCTAAATGCTAATGTCACTCTAGCTTCCGGTTAAGAAACTTTTATTCAAACTTTTATTCCCTTTCTAAAATATCTTTCTGAGCCATCGGCCCCTTTCTGTCTTGTCTTACCTACCACACACGTCAGTTTAGAATACAAAAGACTTAGTGCATTATAACTATACCTGGACTGGAATGTATTATATTATGGCGCAAATGTAAGCAATGAAACTCCGGGTTGAAAAGTTGGGATGAAAAATGCGGTGCTAGCAAACAACCTTAAGTGAAGTAGTAAAGTAGCATAAGGAGAGGTAGAGAATACAGGGAAGAAAGGAGATATCTTGAGGCATAAAAAGAATACTACAAGAGAAGGTACTTTTTTCCCGTTTGACATCCCGCAAGGTAGCTAAATCCTTCTGCCCCTCGCAAGTTTGCCGAACACAGTAAATTCTACGTTTTTTACCCAAAGAAAGCTTATATGATGGAGAAAGCTCTTTGTATTCTAAACTTGGGGCTTGACATCCTTCGCCCTGAATACTTATTGTAGGAGAGTTTTTGTAGCAAAATAATAGAGAATAGGTACCTTGGATGTATCGTATGCAGTATTGATAGGGGTAGTATCTAGTAGTGGCAGTAAATACTATTAGAATTTGAAAGATTAAAATACAGTTTTTGTGTGCAAAGTATTCTTCATTTGGCTGGGTTATTACAAATATATCCAATGGAAGAGGCTTTTCTAATAAATAGTAGGTTTTTGTAAAATATGATTTACTTTGAACAAAGAGTGACTGCACCTTTTAGCCCTTCAAGGAATTCCGGCATTTAGAAAAGACAGGGAGTATTTTACATTGAAGAATGGCTTTTACATTTAAATGAATATAAACTTGCCTAAAGGAGAGAGATTTATTTGAGTGTCACAAGTCTTTCCAGTGCGTTTGATCACTCACTGCTAAAACTTTTTATTAATGTGAGGCGAAAAGTACTTAATTTGAGGTCTCTTTACAAAAACCCAAAGATATTCTGAATCTTCATGTTCACAACGGTCGTGACTCTGCTGCTATGCTGCATTTTAAATCTTCAAATACTATCAGATTAAAAAAACTTAAAAATAAACCTGAACCCAGTATTGAATTTAACATCATATTTTTATATCATACACTCCAAAGAAGTAGGTAAGCAGTTGCAAGATGCCATAACCTTTTCCCATTTCATTTTTTAAGCGTTTCCATTTCACAAAAGAGGAAAACACTTTACCGAGAAAAGCAGCCGCTTGCTTACCGTCTGTGCTACAGAGATACACGCAGATCTATCCGTATTAAATTCTGTTTAGGCAGCATAACAGGCTAAAGAAGGATGAATTTGAGAAGACGAGGAATGAATAAAAGTGGAATGTTATATTCAAAATGGAAAAATCGATTTGATGTCTTTTTTCTGCCTTTTTCGAGCACATTTTTTCACCAGCGCAAATCGACTCCTTGTAACATACCTACAGTGAGTTATATACGGAAGCACAACAAGTTACGTAAACGGATGATACATACAATGACAGGTCTAAGACCTCTTGTAGTTGCTCGAAAGCTTTAGACTGACACTACGAGGTACCTTCGAAAAATAAACACGTTCCCATTCATCCTATGTTCATCCAAAACTTTACGCTTAACGTTCTCTTTCCTATCTTTTTCCTTGCATGCTTTTAGCACTTTATTTCCCCCGTATTTCCTACTCTACTTATTCTAGCCATTCTTTTGCTGTAAAATGAACATACGAGAACTCCTTGTTGAACTAGTTGTACCTTCTGAAGATACTGTTTCCACTATATTTCACAATCGTTTCCAACCAACCAATTGTTTTGCAATGTCTGTGTAAATGCTCAAAACATCTTGGGGCTCTGGCTCTAGGCTCTCGGCTAGGGCGAGCTTGGGCCAAACTCTGAAGTTTTATTTTATATTTCAAAACAGAAGTTGGATAGATTCACCACTATGTGTAAACAACAAGACTGCTGTTCCATTTTACGTTGAATGGTTGAAATAGTCATTTCTACTTAACCAATTTTTTGGATGAGAAAGGCTCATTAGCTAGCTATAGTTTAAAGCTTCAAAATCATTTCAACCCCTATGGAATTTGCCAATTCATTTCTTAATAAAAATGGCGCATCCTTGTAATAAAGTCTTCTCTAGAATTAACCAGGTACTCAAATTTAATCCAACAAAAGCCCAGAACAGACTACATGTAAAAATCCCACATTTCTGTGTAACTTATCCTTTCAAACTCTTCCCAAAAATTAAACAGTAAAAGCAGCAACAGCAGCGAAATATAAGTTTACAAGTTGTAGTAAAAGTATGCAAATTCCCTCTAGTATTCCCACCGTCGCCGCTCGTCCCAGTTTAGTTTAGCTGTTTGATTCGAAATTCTAAAAAACAGTTGCTACTTTGATTCTTCTTCCACGCTCGTTATAGCCACTTTCTCCGTTTTGTTGGATCCTCAATCCCAGTCTTATGTTCTGCTATAACAAAACAATGCACTACAGTTGATTCTGAAGGGTTTCGGATTCAGCTTTATGCCCAACTTTCCCTCTGTAATTCTTCTTCGTGATTTCATTTCACAAAACATTCTACTCCTATTCCTCCAAATTCCCTAGTACAACCCCGTCGTGTAGTTTTGTATTACATTACAATAGATTTAGAATATTGTTCAAATGACTACGTACTTTAGGCACTTGACCGAGATATCTATACTCTTTTGGAGTGTTATATATCTCCAGATTATCATATGGCATTTGTACATGTCTCTGAGTATTGATTTTATTCCAAATACAAAATTCTAGGAGATTAAAGGGAGAGCGTTAGTAATACCCGTAGTCGTTTCCCATCTCTTTCTTCATGGCTGACTATGTCAATGGTAGATAGGTATTGTAATATTACTCCAAAGAAGTGTTTACTAAAACACTCATCCCCTCATAAGAGTTCGCTTAGAGCCTTCACATCAGTTGATTGCAAATGTTACGTGGAACGTTAGCTTTTATTTCGCCTCTCGACTTATTGCAAATGGTACTACTACTACTTTACTGTACTAACGACTTCCCAGGATACGTAGACCGTGTAATAAGGAGACCCGAATCCTGCGGACTGTGGGAAGACTTACATGGTTGGATTAAAAGTTAGGATTATTCTACGAATCCACAAGCAAATCATTCTTTTTGGTTTGTTTATTTCACTTCGGTGAATCCCTAGTGTTTCTCTGTTTTTCTTTTGTGAAAGTCAATCCCCTTAAAATCCTTTAACTTAAACTGCCCAGCACATTGTATTCCGGGCAACTGCAGACAGTAGGGTTGGTTAGGTCTCTAATCTCATCCCATTTGTTCAATTCAATGCAAACTCAAAACTGGCCTAGACTTTAGACCACCTACAAATTCCGTTTAAGTAAGGTTGAGCGAGCTAAAACAAAAAATACTAGAGCGTGCTTGTATAAAGTTAGTTGGTTCCTGATCTTCAACTGCACTGTATCCCTTTCGTTGGATGCTTTCTCTTTACTTCACATACTACAACTACTAATCCTCTATCATACAACCATTTAGGGCGTAATTAAAAGAAGCCTTTTACACTAAACTGGGTCGACTGAATTGGGAATCTGGAAGAAGAAATTCAGATTTGTGTTATATATTATCGTTCTGCCAGCTAAAAAATGAGCAATTCGTTCTTCAAAGCTTGTAAAAATCTCATTTAGTCAACTGAAGCATGACATGGCAGGGTCTGGTAACCATTGAATAAAACTTTTTCTTCTCCATTGGGAAGAAACGTCGAGGCTAAAACTCTACAATAGTCACTCTGCTCGAGTTTAATTGCTTTTTATTCTGCGAACCAGCACCAGCATCAGATTCAACAATAGATGTCAATTACCCTGTAAAGATTCTTTGCTATTGCACAACTATTCCTACTACTACGACTATTATTACTACTACTACTATACGACTACTATTGGCTAAAAACAGTCTTCATAAATTCTGAATAGGCCAACAGTCAAAGTCAGAATATATCTGGAACGAAGAAGGCTGGCCCAGGCATTCTTCTTCTTTCTCTATAGAATTATTTCTCCTAAATCAGGACAAAAATGCAATAAAAACTCGTTTCTATTTTTAAAATAAATTAATTCTCAAGACTTTTTCCTAAATCTGTCTTTACATCCCGGTTGTTATCATGCTAGCCTCGACTCTCGAGTAAGACTCTTGATTTGGAAAGGATGTTGCGACTGTGAGTGATGGGAATTTACAATTGATTTAAAATTTCTTCTTCAAGTGTTTAATATTAGTTTAGTTGTGGGAAGTTGAATGGAGCGAATATGTAGAAATGGGAATATTTTATTCCATAAAAGGTGTATAAATCTGGATATTATCAAGGTAAACTTGAAGAGGAAGCAGGATGTCTGTTTGACGAGGAATAAATTGAAGCGTTTCTCTCTCTATCTTTATTTCCGTTTATTTAGACTTCATATATCTAAACTATCTAGCGAAGGGGCTATGGTTTATACCTAGTCTCCTAAACTACCGGGGATCGAGTCAACGTTGGTCCGTAAGCAATCAAAAATTGCGATAAGGAAAGAGCGAAGACGAGATTGACTGAAATATTAAAATTTGTGAGATGCAGGCAATTAGCATTGATATTCGTATCTAAGGTGGTTTGCGTATCAATCGCTCTCCTGAAAAGTCCCTATTTACTTATTTATCACCCTTACTGTCCAGTCTCTATCCTAGTTAAAGAAACCCTGATTGCCGGTGAAATAGACGGTCGTTGTTTCCTATCCCGTCCTCTGTGTGGAAACAACGAGGAATAATATCATTCATATGATATCCTTGTTATCACAGATTGACCCTAAACCATGCAAGTACAAATACAAATACAAAATACATTAACTACGTTTGAAAATATAGAAAGAAAATTGTTCAAAATTACAACCGACTAGCTTATCATTGAAAGTTACCCAGCAATTTCTTGATTATTCCGAAAATAATAAATGCTATGTTTTATTGATTAACTTTTAAGCTTCTTTTAACATGACACTGGAATTTTCGTACGTTGAAATGAAATCGAACAAGGGACTGGGCTACTAATCTAAACTCTACGATACTCGGCTACATCCATAATTTATAAACCCGGATCTGCTTAACAAACCCACCATCTTTCTACACGAACTAGGTATGTAAAGTTTTGTTAGATGACCAAATTTAGCAGAACAGGGCTTAGTGTTGGAGTATAACTTTTCCCAAAATTCCAACTTCCTAGATTACGTCTTGCAATTCCTACTACTTTCAGTTACATTGATGATAACTTGCCTAGTCTTAGTTTTGGTGGATGAATCCCTGAGAAATCCCAAGTGAAAGATTAAAACCCGGGTTTTGTACACGAAATGAATGATGGATTGCATTGTGAATGAAAACAAATCATCCCAAAGTAAGACAACCATTGCTCTTGTCCCAACTACTCCTACTGAGTTAGCTCAGTTATATTATTTTACAACTTTGTTTCCTCTTGATATTTCAAGGAAGTTGATAAATTCGCGTCATTAAACCTCGTTCCTCACATTTCCTTTAGACTTTCTTTGAAACGTTAAGAACAGTAGAAACTTAAGAAATATGTAATCCCAACCCAATTCGCAGTAAACTAAACAAATCCTTTTTTCATACAAATGTAGAGCAGAATAAACAATCTCAAACAATATAACTCAACTTAATGAGTTTAGCAGTCTAGTAATTTTGCAACCCGTTTGTTCATCATTTGGTCTTCGCAATTCGCAAATACAAAAGACTAAAATGCAATTGCGATAATAATAAATAAATAAAGTCCTCAAAAGAAGGAACCTACTGTCCCAGTACATTCTTCCACATTTCAAACTCTCAACCTTAACTAGCCAATTATCTTGAACCTCCCTAACCATAATACAAGATTAAGAAAGAACAGTAAAAGATGAAGTTTATCCGCATACAATGTGTGGGAGTGTGTCTTTTAAACTATCTATCTTCAACCCAGAAATGTAACTCCTTCATACCTCTACCAACTCAGAAACTGAGCCTGTCTTGAGAAAAGGTCGGTAACTTTTGAGGTTCTGCTTACGAAACCAATTTTGTTCTAGTGAATATTTCAAACTATCTCCATCCCCGTCTGTCAGTTTCTTAGTCAGTCAGCGGAAAAAGTAAAAGGTCTAACCTATAACCTAGACTAAATCCCACATATTGTAGAAGGCGTTTCTTAAAGGGGTTTCAAATAGTTGTTCTACTTTTTTAACTCCCAATCCCACAGCATTCCTTCTCTGAAGCTTTGCTCATCTACAGAGAAATAGTAGTATCAAAAGGGATTTAAATACATGTCTTAAACTTATAGTCGGCTTATTTACCACGAGTATCAGATCCTATGGTTTAAGATAAACACAAAGTAAACCACACTATTCTGACCAGAGATCCGGCTCATATTGTTGGTTTTAACAAACTTTCTTTTTAGAAATAGCCCACAGTTAAATCAACCATCCTAACCAAATCAGTAACTGTGATGTATTCATGGTTAAAGTAACAGCTTTCTGCAATGCAGCGTCTCATACTTTTTGGTATGCATGAGAATGAGGAGAAACCTTGGTTTTGGTTTAGTTTCGTTGCTTTCTTTACATTTACATTTCCTTTACTTCAATAGTATAATATGGAGAAAGTATTATACATGTATGAATTGAAACTAACGTTTGGATTCTATTGTTAGAACTGAGTTTGAAATGTATGGCCCATTGTGTAAAACCTTTTTAGATCTTTGACGTTGGCGTATTTTACCCTCGAGATAGCAATCTCTCTCTGACTCGAAGCGGGCTGCTTCTTGGTCTCTATTTATTGTTCCAAGTGTTAAACTTTGTTTGACAAGAAGAGTAGGTTATAAAGTATGTACGGTGTTCTGTGGAGCCTGGTTTATTGTGTTTTATCCATTCTATTATACTCCTCCATCCTCCTACACCTCTATACTTTCACCATCCGTAGGTGCTAGAGACGTTAAGTTGCATGAAATTTAGACAGAGTTGGGTTGTCCACAGAACTACAGAAAGAGGTAGATAGGTGAAAAGGGTGGCGGATTCTATTCCGATCTGATTGACTGCCTCCGCTACTCTCATGGCAAAACTAGGTAGACTTGGAAGCTTTCTTGTTGCTAAAATCTACTCCATTGGCAAGAGAGGTGGATGGAAGGGCTGTATATTTCTGTGAACAGTTTATTGGTTTTACAGAAAGATACACGAAATGTTCAAACTTTATGTCAATCCACTTAACAATGAAAAACTTGTGCAAAGTTCTAACCCTTGGACATAAGGTAGGTAGATGAGGTAAGGTATGGTACACACATGGCAGCAGGCGAACATTCATCCTTCTCAGCTTTTTATAATAAAAAGTTCTGTGAACAGGTAATTTTTTGTCGATTATCAATCATATGAGAGTAAGTTGTAGATAAGAAAGTACATTTGATTTAAGATTACTTAAGAAAATGTATCAGTAAAGAGAAGAGTTACCTAAATATATTCGTGAGTGCAGGAAAGTCTAATTCTGGGGTTTCAGGGTCCATTTAAACATAGAATTAGATACGTCTATTATTAAATGAGGGCTTTAATTCAGGATGATACAGTGTAAAAATAAATGTAGCCTAGAAAAAGGGTTTCTTTTAAAGGGTTTATCTGCACTTTGTAGCTTCTTTACTCACAATTTTAACCCAGTTAGTTGTCGTGAAGCAGAGGAAGACGAAATAAACTATGGTTGACTGAAGGAAGATTAAACTAAAGAGTTTTATGATTCATCTTAACATGAAATATTTACATTTAACGTCTGAAAGATGACACAATGTTAAGTACGATATAAAATATTAAGTAGGACGATTATGACGTGATAAAATGAGTCTAGGGGGTTTAATGGAAAATGTATTATTTACATGCATGCTTTTCCCCTGTTAAACCAAATAGAGATGAAGAAGAGATGAAAGTGGAAGAGTGAAAGATAACTACAATTTATGACCACCCATCCGTTTCCGCCTGACTTACGACGGGGTAAACTATATTTTGAGAAATTAATTTGTACTTTGTAGCTTCTAAAACAAACTCTTCTCATATCCATCCATCCGCCTATAAGTTCTCATATTTAATTTATTTGCTACCGTTTGCTGTCAGACGGTTATGGAAAATCATTAGTTTAAAATGTAAGGGTCTTAGCTTTTTAAAACGTTACAACATGTAGCAAAAACCAAACATAAACTCATTCTGCATCAATATGCACAAAAAGCTCGTGCATAAACGTCAAAAAACCCGAATTAAAAAAAGCCAGAAAAACTAATTCCAGTTCAAATGCCAAGTTAACTTTTTACTCGACTCAATTCAAAGAAAGTAAATAACTAATAAGTGAAAGTTAAGACGGTTGTTACTTGTCAAAACCACGTTTTTGTTTTCGCAAACACGTTTTCACTTAAACAGTTATTATATCATATTTCCGTAACCAACTTTCATTTGTCAAGTTTCCTTTTAAACCGGATCTTTATCTTCTTCTTGTAGTCAACTTTCCAACAAGAAATAAACCACCCCGGCCAACTCTTCTGTGTCTTAACCCTTTTGACAAAGTACTAACTAAACTGCACGGGTATACCAGCTCTGTACTCAGGCATTTATTGCAGATAATATTCTTCTGCTCCGGAAGAAAGGGAAACTTGTCATAAATTCGCAAAAAAATATAACACATACATATAATAAATACCCACTGCCAAGAAAGCTGGAGAAGAAACCCAAGCTGTTTAGAGGTTAGAAAAAAAGAGATATAAAAAATAGTAAGGCAAGTCGTATCGTATTTCACAAACAAGTTCCAAGTTCAGTCATCCGTTCCATGTTTTCTTACCAGACCAGATCAGACAGAGAAAGAGTGAAAGTTTTGTGGATTAGCCCCCTTCCCCCCCCCTCAATTCTAGGGATGTAACAGCCAAATACAGCTACTGCTACTTGCGAAAATTACAAAGGCAATTGTCGTGTATCATTTCTACAACCGGATATGATTAGATATGTAGTTCTGCAAGTTATGAGGTTGGTCGTTTAGATTGTTGTTAAAGTGGAAAGCAACAAAGAGTACTTGAAGGATAAATCCAATAATATAACGGAATTTATTATGGTAACATGAGTCAAGTTTAATTGATTTCATTCCAGTGGATTTTTTTTAAAAAAATTATTTGAGGGTTCCGCAAGCTAATTTTAATTTTCGAAATATTTGATACAAATACATGTTTTGGCTTATTTGCGTATTTTCTTAAATTAAATTTAGAATTTTTCTACCATCTGTATATTTTCAATTATACACGAATTTAACTTTAAAATGCTGAAAACGCCGTATTTATTTTTTCAACTAAACTTTAATTCCTTAATATGACACAGATAAACCTGCATGAATCTCGACAAACTATTCACTCAAACATCAAATTGAAAAGGATGAATCTGTGCAATATACTTTGAAGTTATGAATACGACTGCTGAATGTAAATGTAATTCAACGAAATATACGATTAAAATAAGACAGCGATGTGGATGTAATCCTTGAAATGTGAGGTTTAACGGCCAAAAAGTCGTCTTATGATTTCCTCCTTCCTTCAGTTTAATTCAGTATTAAGATCCTAGCTGTTAGTGTATTATTATATTTATTTCACATCTATTTCATCCGTTTCCTTCGTCTCGAGTAGTAAAGTTTGAAATGTGTTTCATAATAGCATGCCTCACAGAGATACACAGCTTTGTGATATTTAATGTATTGTACTCTAAGATAAGTAAAAAGTGGCCTTCGTGAAAGCTTCTATAAACTACAGGACTCTAAACCCCATGTGCATCCATGGATGCTTCTTACAGTGAGATTTAATTTAATGTAATGGAGCATAATAATGGGAACTCTCTGTCACGGGAATGTGGCGTGTTTAGATTTCTGATTCCTGATCTTGTTGCAATGAACAGCACAACTACATGTGCAAGTTCTATATTGAACTGTGACTGCTAAAAGTATCTGCAGTAAACTGAGACTTTCGCCAATTTCCGTAGGTCACACATGCGATTGAATAATAGGAATATAAGTTAGCCTTTAATTGAATCCAAATGTCCAGTAAAACTTAATGTTACTCTCTTGCTTTTAAAATCGATATGAAGTTGTTCCGACTTTATAATTGGTAAATTGGGGCTTTGTTTATGAACGATAAAATTACTTACGAGGGCAAATTATTAATTATAACGTACCAAATGAAGGACATGGGACAGGGGTGAAATTACTAACACAGTCAACAATCTAGTCGGGGCTAATCACTGGGCGTGTTTTTCCAGTGTCATAAATTAATGCTATAATAATTGGGTTTCATCATCAAATTTGGGAATAATGATGATGTTACATGGTCCTTGGTACGCATGAAATGAAATATTAATTTGCTCTACTCAATATTATACTAGATAGTGGTAAGTTTTAACGGAGTATCTCTTGTAGGAGACGAGAATAACTCTGATAAACCGCCCTATGCAGAAAATTACTAGTTATTTCTGTAAATAATTGGTTATTTAAATAGCAAAGTATGAAATGAAATATCCCAGTTCCTACTGCTATATATTAACTAAATGCTGTAATAAGTTTTAGTATGGTACCCTAAAGACATATAATAGGTAGGTGACCGTCCACTAACTTGCATGCCCCTAGGAGGTAAAACTGGTTGGACTTGATTTTGCATATACTTTTTGTATTTTTATTGACTCAGGTAACAAAAAGTGAGTTGACAATAAATAAAACTAGCTTACATATTCCGTACATCATTAGCTTTCGGCTTGTTCGCATCATGATAAGTTTGCATTTTAAATTAATGGATAAACAGAAACGAGGAAAAAAACTGGCTTGATTTGGTTGTTAGGTTTTCTATGAATTGAATAAGGAAAGGATGACATAACTCTTTGAAATAGTTGTTGAGATCTCTTGATTGATAATAAATATTTACGTATGTTCTAATGCATTGGATGAATGAGGGTTCAACAAACGTGCGTCAATAGATGTTAAAAAATATCTATCGAACGTGAATCCATCTGCTAAAGTAGCTAACTACAATCCTTCCAATTACTATAAGAATGGGAAGGTGAAGTTTTCTCTGAACAGTTGTCAAGAGGCTGCCACCTCGTCTGGTTAGAATTCAGGGAACTAAAAGTTATAAATCACTAATAAAAATGATAAGGACATCAATACTCTTAGTTTGCTGCGTTTCATGGGCTCTGGCTCAGCAGCAACCGGTAAAAACTCCGGAAAAGGTTGTGGCCCCAACAACCCCCGTAATAACTCCCGGACCAACTGAGAACTTGTACTTTGTCGTCTCAGCCAAGTAAGTACATCAACTACACCAACTAAGTATAAAAGTCAACCATTTTAATAAAAAAGCCCGAAACTTTTAAGAAATCTCCCCTCAAAAGACGCAAACAGCGGTGTGCTAGACCCCTTCGTGAAAGTGTTTTACGGATCGGTAGCTCCAGAAGTAAAGAAAGCAGGTACTGAATTAGATCCTATTGGAGTCTCAGAAACTCTTGATGACAACCCTAATCCCCAATGGGCCAAGGTTTTCAAGGTCCAATACACCAATAGAACTTATCAGGTTTACATCTTTAAAGCAATTACACATAAATAGCCATATTACAATGCGGTTAAAGCCAAGAATTAAAATCAAGCTACTGTTCTAGAAACTATACTTTGAAGTAAGAGATCACGATCCCCTCAATCCTGACGATGTTGTGGGAGATGCATATGTTGATTTGGATGAGTACGTGGCCAATGGAGAAGGGATCACTGTCCCATTGAGTTCTAAAGCAGGTTCTATAACCATCAAGAAGACCACACCCTTTCTTCTATCACTTTCTATCAAGTAAGACA
This sequence comes from Hydroisotoma schaefferi, assembly GCA_034682405.1. Taxonomy (NCBI): domain Eukaryota; kingdom Metazoa; phylum Arthropoda; class Collembola; order Entomobryomorpha; family Isotomidae; genus Hydroisotoma; species Hydroisotoma schaefferi. Next base: position 16,068 of record JAQFZX010000420.1, on the reverse strand, counting down.
CTTGCTATTGACCATTCTTCCATTACCTTCATATGTATGCGAGTTACTTACAAGCGGAGTAATCTTTAAATATTGGGAGCAAAAACAGGCACTAATTTATGTTTAACGTTAGCCCTAAACTTTGCCAGCTAATGAGTTAAAATAGATTTCATAAAGCTCAGTTTACATCTAATTGACCCAACTTTATAATTTTTATGATGATGATGATGATAACGTTTGTATTAGAAACGTACCGGCTTTGGACGAATTCGGAGGTCTGAGTGACCCTTTTGTCAAGTGCTACTTTAGAAACGGAAAGGAAGGGAAGGATGTCAAGTTTTATGAAACTCAGACAGTGGATAATGTGGAGAATGCCACTTGGGATGATAATATTGCTTTCGATAACTACATAAGGGGAACCAACCAGGTATACAGTTTCTTTTTAAAACATACTACAAAGTCACAGTTGACAGTACCCGAAAGTATTTCCACCTACTATTGATTTCTCAAGATGAAGTAACCCTTTCAAAACCCCGTTCAACTTGCATACTTTTCCATAAGACTCCAATTTCTCTGATTTAAAACTTCCGTTTTGTTTAAATGTGTTGGAAATGTTTTAACCTGGACATCTAATAGGAGACAATAGACTCTTTCAAGCATTTTCGAGTGCCATTGTCAAAGAACTCAAACGATTCTTCTTATAAATTTATGCTAAAGTAGTATCATCAGTTCCATCCGAATTGTTTGTACTATCATTAGATCTAGTCCTAGTTTATTTACCTTACTTCCTACCCGTGAAACGATCTATAGAAATACTTGGAAATAATACTCATTTTACTTTGTCTCCAGTTCTTCCACTTCAAAGTCCGCGACCACGATGCCATAACTTCGAATGATGACATTGGAGAGGCCTTTTTGGAAATCGATCCCTTTGTAGAGAAGAAAATGCCTTCGGTCCTACCTCTCAGCAAGACCAATAACGCTACCCTTATTGTGAAATATACACTTTAAATACAATCATTTACTTGCTGTAGTTGTTGCTTAAGTATTAAATAACATTTTGCAATACTGACTGCCACGCATACAAAATCTTGTCAAATATTGCTACAAATACGCATACAATACAATCCCTTGAAACTTAAGGAAAGGGAGAAGATGGGGTTTGAAGATGTGTTGGAGAAAATAAAATCTTGTTTTTGACCAAAACTTGTCCTTGGTTTGGCCATTGTTTGTCAGAGTGAGTGAATTATTTGCTGTTCATATTAGTTAGTATGGAATTCAGCGTATGGAGCTCTTCATGGATGAATAATGAAGAATGTAAATAGTAAATAGTAAAGCAACGGAGGAGTAATTCACTTAAACTTGTTAGTCCTCTTCATTTGCATTAATTTGTCACGGCCTCAAGCCAAAGTCAATCTAAACCAAAGAGATGTCCTTGGAGGGTTTGGCAGTAGTTGTTGCTTTATTTGCATTGTTTCTCTTTATTCCTTTGTTTAAACGTGTGTTTACTTACCTTTGAATTTAATAATTATTCTGCAGTTTAATAGAAGCTTTATTTTCATGGAATTTATACGTATTTCGTCATCTGTGTAGTGATGATTATGTACGTATTCCGATTTTTTCGTGGGGTTTCAAGCAAGATATTTTTATAAAAGAATGTTTTATGCAAAGACTACACAAATGCAAAAGGTATAACTTGTATAGATTGTTAAAAATGCTTAAAAGTACAGTCATTCATCCCGTTACGCTTTACTTTAGAGTTTCACAATCCATTGATAAAATCTGCTGAAATCTCTAAATTTTATCAAATGAAGTTCCTACCTTTTAGAGTAAATAAAGTAAAATCCTTAAAAAGCAAGCTTACAATCAATGTGACTATGAGTACAATTTATGCATTCGGGTGCCGGACTTGGTGGCCAACGACTTGGTGGCTAACGACTTGGTGGCCAGCGACTTGGTGGCCAAGCGACTTAGAGGCAAATGGACTTGGTTTAAAATTAAAATGTGTATTACTTTTGAGCAAAAAAATGCAGTAATATGTTTTGGCCACCAAGTCCATTTGCCACCACGTCGTTTTTTGCCATTTCGTTTGCCACCACGTCCATTTGCCACCAAGTCGTTGGCCACTAAGTCGTAGACTTACAGACGCAGTTCTGTGATTGTAAATTTGTCAAAAAGGGTCTGTCAACCACTGTAAATGCTATGCATGCACATTTCTAAAATCTTTTGGGGGATAGAATATTTAAAGAGAAATAAACATATAGTAGACTCTATAAAAATGCGTATTCAGGGTTAGTTTTCATCCTTGTCTGGCAAGTCTATTTGCTTCTTGATTCACTCTATTCTTCACTATAAGTAGAACCATGTACCTTACATATAACAAAAACAGAATGTAAATGCGTCTTCGTTTTGTACTCAGCCAAAAATGTGCTTACTTTGCCATTTATGGTTGTCTAAGCCTAAATAAAAATCCCTCTGTAGCATTCTCACGCTTAACTGGAACTTTAACAAGTAATGGAGATACTAACTAAACCTTGGATAACATAGAAAGAAATGTTAAGTTACTTGCTAACAGCGAGCTATGTATTTCCATTTTTATACGAAATTTGCCTATAAATTGATTCAATACTCTCACTGTCTGTGAATAGATGCTTCATTCTTATGAGACTTGTAGGAATTGGAATACCTAATATCACGAGAATAATAAATAATAAGTCTGGTCTGGGCTCTCTTCAACACGGTTAGATTTTTGTAAGAAAGAAGAGATAACTTAAAATTCGGGGAATGAAACTGAGTTAGATTCTTGACGAGAGGGACAGAATTGGAAATTTATTACAAAAAAGAGAGACGAAACCACAAAATCACAGTTGACTGATTTCCTCTCTTGTATTATTTGTCCCTAACTTGAACAGAAGAAATACAAACTTTGTTCTGGAAAGGATCTGCAGCATAAGCATGATGATTGCGATTGCATATATAGGCAATATTAAGTAGCGCAGTACAAGAATATTACTGGCAAATAGTCCTCATTTTTTGTTTAAAAATTGATCAAATCAAATATAAAGGGAGTTTTACGCAGACAGAATGGTTATTGGGATGGTCGGATTAGGTGTTTGCTATGAATTATTATTAATGAAGTAACTGGAGTTTTAACTGGACCTTTAGGTTCCAAATTAGTAGCATTGTTTAACTCAAATTGAGCCTCAAAACCCTGATAATTTAATAATAACCCGGACTGTACTTCGAAGGCAAATCCCTTAACCTAAAATTTTGAGCGTAAACGTTACAAATAAGTTTAAACCCGTAAATTTTACTAATATGGAATTAAGATCGAATTCTCCCTGGTCGACAGAGAAAGCTAACTTTCGATCTTTATATGTTATTGAGATTTTGCGGGGTGGTTTTGTTTTAAACATAAGTTATTATGCTATCCTGCAGAGTTTTATGTACAGAAGCGTTTAATTGGATGGAGTGACTTAATTCCACCCAAATAAGTTATGAAAGTAAAGTATGACGGAGAAAGTGAAGAAGAATGAGAACAGATGAAAAATTTGATTCGGTGTCAAATATTATGTCACCAATTTATGATGCCCCTAGTATTATTTGTAATATACATAAATATACTTTGAAGCTATACGACACACCTTTGAATGCATATGTACTCTTCCCAAATTTAATTTATCGTGGGTGAGCTCATGGATGAAATTCAGAGAAAGATGGATTACATCTTGCTGTCAAAATTCAAGAATTGCCTATTGTATGCTCTAGTCATCAGTATATAATAAATCCTGAGTGCATAACAGTGAGATAAGCATCTACAGTCGTAAGTTGCAATTCTCTACAATCCATCAAGTGTAAATAAATACACAATATAAAAAAGAACACAATTCCATTCGATTTGTGAGTCTGCAGCGAATCCAGTATTGCTGGTTTTTCCAAATATGCCCTCCCATAATAAAAATAGGTCATCAATAATGAATGACCATTATATTTGTAAAACACCAACAAAAAGTAACCCTTTAAGTGCCAACAAAACATACCGCTGCAATTTCTGCACTCTTGAAGCTAATAAAACACAAACAATATGAATCTTTCTCCACTGTCCACTCTAATGCAATGGCATACATATTTAACAGAAAAAGCAGATAAAAGTCCTAGTTTTCAGCTCAAAGAATATAACCTAACTACCAGCATACCAAATCATTCACCCAGTTATATAACTTTATCCTTAAAACCTTCTGAAAAAATCATTCGCAAAATCTAAACCGCTTTCACCAACCTTCCTTCCTCCGCTTTGCACTTTCCGCTGCAGTAGCAATCCCCCCTTAATGATAAGTACCTCCCCTGCATTACTCAACCTATTCAATTCTCAAGTCTAACCTTTCCTTTGTCCATTTAAATCCGTGATACATACAACCCTAACTAACGAACTAACTCAGTGGTTGCTATTTAATTTGTGTTTGACAGGGGCTGAGGGGATTTCCTTGGAGGAGAATGGTCCCCGATTTCTAGACGAATGGCCCTCATTATTCCCCTTCAGTAGTCGAACCGGAGGAAAGATCCAGTGTCGAGCTCATGGACAGCCCAAACCAAAGATTCACTGGGTTACCAAAGATTTCTTCCCCGTAAACAATATCACCAACGTTCGGGAGGTAAATCCCATTGATCTTTCCAGCGCATTATTCTTCTATAATACAACCTAAAACATACTAAGCACAAGCCACCAACTTGCCATGTAGCTACTTTTCAATAGATCTTTCACTGAGCAGAGCTCTCTAATCCAACGAATCCAAAGTCCAATCTAGAAAACCCACTGATGCTCTCTTTCTATAGAATAGTCTACGGTGGTCGTGGTCCTTTTATTGAAAACCTTACTAAGCATAAGCACTACCATCACTAGTCTTGATAAAATAATTCCAGGAATTAAATAACAATAGAAAACTGAATGTTCTGTTCCAAAGTATGACGATGATGGGGGAGAGATTGTTACACAAATAGACGTAGGCTATAGTATAATCTGTGGTATGCATTTGTTTTAGGCTTGGTTACCGTGTAGTCCCAAAATGCAGCCCACTATAGTTAGTATTTCATTATGGAGATCTGGAGGTTCAGACATGTGAATAAAAAGGCTACTGTTCGAAAGAGGATTGCTGTAATTTGAGAAAATACGGTACTACTGTATGTGATTTTAAACCTTTAGCCTGTTTTAAAACATGTTATGTCTGAGATAATAGGTATAGGTGAAAGTAAAGGTGCAATTTATCCTAGAGTATTTGTGGAGCTGCTCGTTTGTCATCCACGTACAATGTATTTGTATATATAGGCTTATCCTAACCCGAAAATATAATGGCTGGAGTAGCCTTTCAATCCTTAGAAATATTGTCCAACACGGATATTAAAAGGGTGCTTGAGGTTTCCACATTTGCTGTTTGCTACACGGAACAATGGAGTAATTGTTCTTATCCATTTATAACCTTAATTCACAGTCAACAGTATCTAATTAATTTCATTGCAGCCAAGATAAAGCGTTTAGTATATGCAGTAAGCAGGACGGCTTATCTCTGAAAATAAAAGGGAATCAGGCTGTTTTACCGCAGCAAGTTATAAAATTATTTTAAGGAAAGAAATTGATGCTCACTTTCAAATTAGTATACATTAGTAAAAGCTATATGTATTCTTTATCATATTTGATGAAATAAAAATCAGAACCTTTTTTTTAAACTCGATTCTGAACGTCGTGTAAATCAAAAACGAAAATATTAATAAATACAATTGGTCGCAAATGATCAATCGCCAAAATTGGTAGTTGAGTTGCAATTAAAAAGTATTATTTAATTTAAACTTTCATAAGCCAAACTCACCTCCAAATGTAAGTATCGAGATACCGTCAACCGTGCAGGCGTACACCCTAATATTACAGCCCAAACTAGTAATAAATTCTGGAGTTTTTTAGGCTCAACATTAACATTCAATTAATTGAGGCTTTCAGAATGTTAAACAGGGGTTATCAATAACCGGGGACCGGGGTTTTTATTACAAAGGGGCTACATTTTAAAGATATGTCTACACACGGTACTCCAAAATGTAGACGATGTCCTGACAAAATGTTCGTAAAAACTACGTTAAGAACTTACCCATATTTTTTTACAAATAGGAATACACATCTGTCATTACTTTTTCCACTATTCATAAATTCGAGTGCCCATTGACTAATTTAAAATTTACAATCTCAAAAACCTTATAAAATTACACGGTGTAGCGTAAATGTCCAAAAGGCAAAGCTACCCTCGTGTGTACAGTACAAGGTAGCTTTAATGTAAAAGGTTTCTAAACATAAAAATGCTTAATATTGTAACTTAAGCAATTTAAGATAGATAACAGCAACTCTCATGTATCCAGAAATACAAAATGGAAGTAGAGATCAAACGGATTTAATGAATTATTCACTCGGTCACAACCACATTGCATACGATTAGATTCTCTAACCGTAAAAAACGGACTAAACCATACCAAAACCTAGAAACTATGCAATAGTTTACTCCTCCACTGAAATTTGAGAAAGGAAGAGAAAGTCTGGAAACAGAAGTTACAGCGGCTTCTCCCACCACAAAAGTAAATCGAGTACGCTTTTAGGACCAGAATTCTCTAAATGGACCACACTCTAAATCCAGTCTTTTGTATCATTTATCCCTTTCCTATGATTTCTGACCGAGTAGAAAGCAATGTCTAATAAACTATTGTGTAGTTCTGTATGGAACAATAATTCCCACAACTTGCAAACCCATTTATATTTTGTTCTTAGGACTAAGTACTAACCTGACCATTAGGATAGCACCAGGAGCATAGTAATAATATTATGTATAGCATTCTACTTTCTAAAGTTCTGAACGTTAAAAATACATAGAATAAAGCAGAAGATTGATCGTAGAGCGCCGTTTGTGCAAAAGAAAGTTCGTCTGTAGAACTACGTAGGAGTATAAAACTAACTGCATTTGTAAGCATGCTGTATTTCATAAACGATGGATTCACTACTTTCACTCAGTCTCAGTGATAAATAAGGAAGTCAGTACTAAATGTAAGATTTGTATATATCACTTAATTCACTACAGATTGTTACCAGGATGTAGATACAGCAAAAGACAACAGTGACTGTAACATAAATTTGTATACGTGGAGACGTTTAGCTTAGATACTCGTATCTAAGGTGGTTTGCATATCCGTGGCATTTCCAACCAGTCACATCTCCTAGATTATCCCCATTTTAATAATTCCTTCGTCCTCTCCAGTCTCTATCCTAGTTAAAAATGAAACCCTGATTGCCAGTGAAATAGATGGCCGTTATTTCTTATCCCGTACTCCCGAGTGGAAGGAATGGCATTCCAGGCTGTATTATCTCAAGATTGACCATAAACAAACAAACAGACTACAGTCTAAAAGGCTAATAAAGTCCTCTAGACCTAGATCCCCAGATTGGAGAATTGGTTAATTCACCTTTTGAAATTTACGATTAAATTAACCTTTTAGATGGGACGTAAATATTAAAAACTGATATGAATATTGAATTGAGTAGAGAAATAAGATTTGACTCAGGTAAAGTCTCTTACTACCTATGGTACTTGTTTTGTTTCAATACTAAGATTCACTGTTCCGCTGAGGATGTTTTATCGTTTGTTTTATTTAATTCTCTGATATGCAATAAATGTAGAAATGTTACTATTGGGGAGTATAAACATAAATAGAAATACACGGAAATTAGAAGGCCCCACCTTTCCACTAGGGCTCTACAAAACGTGTCAAGGTTATCCATGTCCCTGAAATAAATAAGTCATTAAAATAAATTAAACCCATCCGGGAGAAAGCATACTTCAACCAGATAAACGAACTATACTACACACGCTAGAACAAGAGAAAGTAAATTAATAACCAATCTCCTAGAATTATATAATGGCACAAAATGAAAAGCTGAACATGATAACCTCCCAGTAGCATGCTATTCTTGGATATTAAATGGAAATGAACCCCAAAATATTTATTCATTAGTACTAATAATACGCCTAAGTGCATCACTATCACTTCCACTACGTCAGCAAATGCCCTGAAAGATAACCCTGAGAAGGGATAGTTAATTTCTTATGACGAAAATCCATGTATGACTACGTGGTTATTGGCAAGACACGAATGTAGATAGTAACAGTGGTAGTAAAATTTAATTGCCCAAGCAGGAACAATTTGTAGCCGGATAAATGTCATCAACTAGACAGACTACGACTAGGACTTCTCATTTAATTCAACGGAGTCTACTGTGGGACATCGTGCTTGGTCGTAAATATGCTAATGATAAATTACACGAAGTGTCTGTCTAGAGTGCTTAAGTAATCGTGTTTTAGTTGTCGAAAAGTTGCTAACTCAGACTCTCAGAGAATAAAGTGACAAAAGTACTCAATAAAATTCGTGCTATTGCTGTTATTATAGGGGAGACGTTTTCATGGCAGGATAATAGTCACGTTCCTCTGTGGTTTCAAAAACTACTCTTAATTGTTTTGTATGCTTTGATAGTTTTTACAAAAGTAGGAAACATAAAATGTTCCGAAAATTACACAAAGCAAATTAGTAGCAGTTCTGATTCTGACTCAAATAGTCTTTATACCTCATCCAGTTCCGTTAAAGAAGTGAAAAGACTCTAAAATAGAACTACACTACGATGATCGACAAAACCCCAGAATACCATGTCTCGAGAGGAATCCAATTGCATTATTAAATTGAATCGTTTGACAGCTTGCGTGTCAAAATAACATTATTTTTGTTACCATTTGTATTTTTACTTCTACTCCGTCTCTAGTTACCAATCATGCAATGAACTTTCACCGTCTGGCAATGAAAAAACAAGGGTAAACAAGGATAACGTGTACAATTATGAACTAATAATCTTTATGGTGAATACAGTGGAAGGGAAGGATTCTATACTTATGAATGAAGTGTAGTACGTAGTAGTAGTGCATACAACCTGGTAGTTTTCTACGTGGTTTATATTTCTATAACTGTATTCTTCTATCCGTCTATCAACAGGTCGATGAGGAAGGGAATCTCTATTTTAACCCGTTCGACTTGGAGAAGTACAGACCGGAGATTCAGGCTGCGAGTTATCGGTGCCGAGCATCCAATCCTACAGGGTCGATTATCTCTCCTGAAGTTTATATAAGAGCTGGTAAAAGTCTTGTCTTTACTCAATAATTATATCATTTGTTTTTTTCAGATTTTCAGAATTTTGTTTCATTTTTACCAATACTAATGTAACCACTGATTGTACATTTTTCATGAATAGGCATGGACCCCTTACATTGACTCCATAAAATCTACTGAAAAAATAGTTTCGATTATTAATCTATGAATGCTTCGATTGAACCGATCTATTTAATGAATCTATAGCTTATTTAAAATGCATTCAATGTAGTAAATATATTTAGAGTGAATTATATTGCCAATTACTTTTAATCCATATAGAGGATGATACAATTTTCCATCTACTACCACAATTTGATATTCATTAACTGCAAAAACATCATTATCGGTGTGATAAAATAATACCATTTATTATAGAATACTTTTCCATCACTTGAAAGAACTAAAAGTTTTAATTTAATTGGGATAAATGTAATTCTAATCGATCATTGTTTCCTACTATTCAGTTTTAGATTCACCGTACCAGATAGAAAACCACGATGTTAGCGTCCTTCGGGGAAACACAGCCGTATTACGGTAAGTCTTATAAGAGCATATTTTTTCACGGTATTTTATCCTCTTACTATTACTGTTCTCTACCTTCAACCTGTAAATGTTTTTGTACCATTAACTACAGCGAATACTTAACGTAGAAATAACCATTTACTTATCTGTATACATTAAAAGACCCAAAAAACCATACCAAACTGCAAACCGCATAAACACACCAAAACCAACCAAGATCAACTAAATCTTCCCCATGTTCCTTTACTTACACCAGTTCCTATGCTACTAAATACTACAGCTAATGCTAAGTTATTACCTCGATCTTGATATCTTGGTTGGTTGTGGAGTTATCTGATAGTGACGATCATCATCATCATCATCATCCACCGTTTGTTATAATAACCAAGGCAAGGAAAGTCTAGGAAGGGAGAAGAAGGTAAATTATTTAAGAAGAAGAAAGGATAAGTAAACGAAAGGTGGTGATAAAAAGGACAGAGAAAGTAATGGAATGAGATGAGATAGAGAATAAATGTGAATGTGACTAATGGCAGTCTCTTCGTCTTCTTCATTGTTCGGCATCCTTCTTCTTGATCTTCTCATAATAGAAAATGTCTACTACTAGAACGACAGAAACTACTAACACTACTACTCGTACCACTACTACAGTTACAACAACTACTACTACTACTACTACTACTACTACTACCACTACCACTCATACTACTACTGCATCTACTTTAACACCTACGTCTATAGCTACTAAGAAACCCAGACTTACCATAAGAGAGAGAAGGCAAAGGAATGCAGAAGTGATCGATACATTTTACCTATTTCGACCAATGCTAAATTCCTTCCAACTAGCTTATTACATACTAAATAAACTGCGCTAAGCAAAATGCAAGGGATTGTCATCTAGTAGTGGGTCTTAATTTTTATCAAAAGGGGGTAAAATACCCTAATGACTACTTTAGTGATGTTATGCATACAAGAAAGAGTGAATTATTTATAGATGCATATATAAATGTGAAATCATTACTCATGATTACGGGTTTTAATTCTGATTTCCAGCTGCACAGTGCCTGAACAATTGAGAGACTTCATCTCAGTCACCTCTTGGGTTCAAGACTCTAATGTCAATATCTATCCCAATTTCCAAACTGGTAAAACATTTCATTTTCCGTATCCTACATTTTAGCTTACGAGCGCAGCGCTTGTAAAACCGTACTGTATCTTGTGATGTCTATTTTCGACAGCAACGCTTAAGCAATCAGTATCAAATAATGACAATTAATAATCTTTATTTCCAAGCGTGTTCTAATTTAAATAGCTAATTTAGGCGACTTCCTATTGTTGGCTCCGATTAAGAGGAATGCAAATGAAAACATCGTTGTAAACGAGCGTTCAAGTCCGCGATGTGTCCGCTAACTTTCTTAATTATTTAATAAATATTTGGTACTGAATCACAAAAGTTGGTTCAATCTAATAAGCACAATGATTAAATTTTAAGCCGTATAATTCTTTGACTGATTTTGAACAAACTCAAAATATATCATTTCTACGAATTTAAACCTAAAACTTATTTTTGCTTCGTTGCTTTTAAATCCACTCTACCATTTATTTATAAGGATCATGCAGTTACCTTTGCTAACTTTTAAACGTCCCTAAAAAAATATGGTACGGATGGATGGATAATGGGTACAGCGATAAGTCGTAGGCGTAATTTTGGTGGCAGAAGCATAGGATCATGTAAAGTATAGCTCAAGAAGATCAATAATGATACAACAGGCTTTAGAAAGGACTAGGGCATATCTCAACTTGACAGATGTATCTATTATTTAATGGAATTGTTTAGGTAAAAGTTTGATGTATTTCTACCTGTACTTTAACTCTATTTCAATAGCTGTAAATTACTACCATTCTTTAAAAACTCCCAAACGTAACTCCGAGATTAAAAGATTAATTAAATCTCTTTTTAAATGTGGAAATAAGTTACTTGCTCTACTACCTGCACTAGAATTGCAAAATATGTAAATTAAAACTCAGTAAATTGCACGTATTTCCACATCTAATTTGTATACTTGATTCCTACAAAAATACAAAGTAGCTGTAGAAAGTAAAGCTGTAAAGAAAGGCTGGAAGAAAGGGGTGGAGTTCTTTTCATGGAGTTGAGAGCTAGAAATAAAGATCCATAAGTATGCTTACTTCCAACCACGCCTCTTTTACGTTCTCGAACAATGAGCTCGTCCTAAATTCCACTGATAACTTGCCCAACTAATTTAATTAGCGATCTATGAATTCAATTACTTATCCAGTCGACTTTCCCCCGACAAAGGTGTACTTCTTTATCAAATTGTTAGGCAAATTCTTATATTAAATTGCACTATTTCACTACGTATCCCTCCTATTCGTCCGTTTAATGGTTTAATGCTATCTATTTGTGTACAGAATGCAAATTTACCGTACGTTTACAGTAGTATCTAGCCTAGTTTTCTCCAAGAGTCACAGGTGTATTGTATTACTATTTTTTGCAAACTTTTATCGGTATTAAGCCACCTACGAGGTTGATTTATAGGTAAATTCTTCTTCTGCATGTACTAACTTATTTCTTTTCCAATCTAGGTAAATGGCTGATGCTACCTAATGGAGACTTGTATGTGTTCAACATAGAACCTTCTGACGGATACAAATCTTTTGCTTGCCGAACATTGCACAAACTCACGAATGAGGCCAAAACTAGTCAAACTTCAAGAATCATTGTTAAAGGTAGATCAATCAATCTCTTTCTTAGATTACTATTTAAGTTACTTTGTGAATGAATGGATGGAGAGAAATGCGAAGAATTATTATGGAAATAAAGACAGCTTTTTCATGGTATTTCAGCAAGAAATGAAAAATCTGTTGATCTAAGCGGAGCGGATGTTTTTTTATACATAAATATGAATGAGTTCCTTTAATCGAGTAATAAATTGGGTTACGCAATAAAAAAAACCGTACGCTTTTTTGGCTGAGTGGAGATTTTCTACGCACGAAAAAATACATGGATTTTCGATTAGTGTGATAATTAGCTTAGAAAAAGCTTTTATCTTTTATATAAAACACATTGCAAAATTTCCTTTAACGAATCTTACAATAAACTAAGGTAATAAAACGATATAGGAACACTTTGATCGCATTGGAAAGCTGAAAATTAACAAAATTAGTCCTGAATCCTAAATACGATAGTCGAAAAATATTTTATATAGAATAGATGATGATGTATATCATCCTGATCATCAGAATCCTTCCTGTTCGTATTTACTGACCCGTGCTGTAACAAAATCCTCTCATCTTTCACCGATTTAATCTCCCAATTATACTTAGAATTAACTCTACAAATACCCCTTCAGACATGATACTCACTAAAGAAGATAGTATCCTGCAAGGAGTTCTTAGATTAGAGTGCTGTTTGCACGGTCACGGTTATAGTTGAAGGTTTGCTTTGCAGATAAAGCCTTGGCATAATGACTCCACTTAAGTAGCTTAGTGACTTCAGATATTACGGTAGAAGTTAATTTAATGCTACTTAATCCGTCCATAGAATAATCTTCAGTATTCTATCTCCTAGAGATTTTTTCTGCTTCTAAGAAAGAGAATATTAGAGAGAAAATCGATTGTTTCCTTATCTTCGTAATTCTCATTTTTCCTTGTCAGAATCTCATAATAAGAGGATGCTTTTGAGCGTTTGAAAACAAATTTTCTATTCAAGCAAGATGCATTTAATACTAATAACGTGTTTCCCGTTTTAATTCCCCACAGGAGGAGTTAATTTAGCTATTTTGCTACACATGCAAAAATTATCATCATCAGCTTATAAGACAAGCTTGTAGTTACCAAAATATCGAAATTCCCCTTCTGGGCCACCTATTATTTCCTCATCTTCTTCATTATTGCATTCCACAAAAAAGGGCAGATCAATAGCCCAAATCCACCAGAATACTCCGTAGGATCTCCAGGAATGGAGATCAATTTCATTTCTAACCCACCTCTAGGTATTTAAGCCATATCTAACTTATGGTTCGTTCTTCGTTCGACCCAATTTCCACAATCTGAACCAAAGCTAGAGAAATATGATCACAAAGGGACATATCTGGTTGTATGTACTCCCTACTGAAGCTTTTACGCTTGAGTTGGATAGTAGTGAGAGTGGGTTATCGGAAGTAAGGATGTAGTAATGAAATACAATTATATTCGGGAACTCAGATTTCCCACAGGAGCTGACTCAATTTCATTTCAATGCAACCAACTTATCGTGTCGTGATGGAATCTTTAGGTCTCTAAGCAAAAGTAGGCGAATACCTATTGTTCGTCTCGTTAAAGGTGTAAATGAATAAATGGGATATCTTAAAATTTCTAAATTAAAAATATTTGTACACTTAACTCACTTCACACTACCCTCACTTTTCAGAATTTTGATATCCCTCGAGCTAATCTACACGTTGTAGTGAATACATTGTAAATTTCATAATTCTCTGAATGATTTTGAACTTACTCCAATAACCATACCTAAACATTAAACCTGAACCTTATATTTGTTCCATTTCTACTCAATTAAACACAAGCCCACTCTTATAATTATCTTTTAGAATAATTCAGTAACTTTTGATAATTATTACAGGTCCACTATCTAAAAATGTGGTGTTCATTCCCCAGTTCAATTATAAAACTACTAAACTCTTTCATATAGAAACCTCACTTACAGGACTTAAGAATGAATGTTCATTCTATCACGTAATATTTCCCATTCCTGAAAACAGTTGCGTGCATTTTACTTTATATAAATATTTAGATTTAAAAGTGACTAGTAAATGCTAACCCAACTTGTCCAACAAACCAAACTTTTTTGGAGAAAGTAAGGGAAAAAAGTAAATTTCAACTCTGAAGAGGCAAATTACGATGAATGTATCCAAACTTTAGTTAATAATTAAAATACAGGGAATTACACTATAACCCCTACTTAAGTATTACTAAAGCACTAAACTACAAGTACGGTACAAGATACTTCCAATAATCGTCATCTAAAGCCATTCCTATTTATCTAGAAAGGTAACTCATGCAAAATCCCCTTCCTTGTTCAATATTCAATCTCCCCTTATAAGTTGGTTGAAAAAAGAAGAAAGTTAGAGAAAGTTTCAGTTTCGGTTATTTTTCTATACGGGAAACTTTTTCATTCCTCTGCACTCCCCCCAAACTACATATTATTACTCAGTCAGGTAGTGTAGTGCTTCTGCAGAGCCAAGTGCCTCGTAGAATTATACACACATGTCAGCATGTCACTCTTCTTGGCATGCAGACTTCAGTCATTGAAATATTTATGTCGTAGTGTTCAACAAAAGTAGTGAATGAAAAGTCTAATCCAAGAATTGAAAAGTAAGTACAAAAAGATGAGAAAACTTCCCAACTACTTCAAACTTGGTACATCATTGTATTGCGCTAAAATTGCAGTTCTTTCATGTAAAAACCAAATATCCAAATACAAACCTTTTATAAAGCAAACCTTTGCTATATTTACTTCACAAACACCCACTTCGACACACCCGGAAGGGGGACCAGGGGTAGAGTGGAGGTAGAATGTAAACAGGAAACGAAGACCACTATTGACTGTACACAACGTAGACTTTGAAAAATCAAACTAGCATTCATAGTCATATTAAGTAGGCTTACCAATGCAATCACTGCAAGTCCCTCCTCACCCTTTCCTATACATTCAAAGATCCTTATGCATGGATAACTTACTAGGTATGCTACTTTAGAAAATTCTTGATAGTTTGGCGTAAGGAAGCTTTCAGACGTGAGAGGAATATAGCGAATAGTCCCTTCGGACCTTGATTAGTATCCCATCCCACAGACAGTGGCGGAAAAGGAGGGAGTGGAATTCGTAGGGTTGCATTCAATCAGACGTGCTAACAATTCCCTGATGACCCTGACTATTTCGACTGCAGTAAAAATTTATTATTCTTTACAATGAAATCGTAGCTAGAAGAAAAGTAAAAGGGATTTCCAAGGATGGAAGATGGACTACGATGTTTAATTGCACGGAAATATATAAAATGTTGTTTTATTTGCATGTAATTTACTCAGCTAGGTTCGGAGCTTTTAACTTACCACTAATTTATTTACGGATATTACCTGCGTTCAAGCCAAAATTGTTTTATAATTTTTAGAAGCGATCAGCATTACCTTTGTAAATTCAAAATTGATAAAAAATAACTTTTTCTAAAGATTAGTACTAAATCCAACCAAAATTTTTTTTTTCAAACTCTTTCACTACATTTTTCTACGTTTCTACACTATCTTCATCATCCTCAGCTCATTTCCCAATTCTAT